>JARVGP010000056.1:0-95266 GCA_029876185.1 Mansonella ozzardi | reverse complement strand
AGGGACCTCCATAAATTCTTATCGTCGCGACACAAATTCCATTTTTCCTTTCTTCTTGCGTGATTCCTTCAGCTTGCGCTTGTTTGATTAATATCCACTCTGTCAACTTGTAATCTTCGGCCGTGAATCTTTCTTTCTCAGTCGATAGTGTTTGTAGCCATTGAATTTTTCCTTTCGTTGTTATTTTAATGAATTTAAGGACTCGCACAGTTGTCCGTAATAATTTTAGCCATTTGCTAAAACGACTCCCATCTATAAGTTTAAAACCCTCGTTAAAATAAGTCGTAACCTTTGCGACGGTTGTTTCGTCTGGTTCTTCTCCGGTTTCTTCTTCGAAATTAAATTCCCATTGTGGCCAGCTTCCGAATATCACGAAGGGAATGATTGTGGTCCTCAACAACTTTAAAGAAAAGTATCAGCAATATCTGTGTTTGCCAATTTCACTAAGTATGCTGTTCAAAAGTTCAAATAGCTTACCTGATAAATGTATATATTTGTTATCATCAAAAAGGTTACTTACATTGAATCCTATAATTCTATGTTCACGCTGTTATGATTGCTTTTTATTCAAATTGAAAGCACAGTTCAAGAAGGCAGTTTATCGTTTCTACAAATTTCTAGGAACGTAATGAAACAGATTATACATGATTTAATATGCAACAAGCTTGCATTCTGTCACTAAAAGTTGTAAAATACGCAACAAATGAACTGTATCTTATGATTTTTCTATCACTTTTTCAGAATATCAAATATCATTTAATAAGAAATAAATAACAACATGGGGAATAAAACTAATAGGATTTGCAAATAAAAAGTTGAAAGACTGATAAATTGTCATCAAGTGTAGAAACTAGAACTGAAGGATATAAGGACTGAACGACAGAGGAAAATGAATGTGAAGTAAGCAAATATATTAATATAAATGTTAACATTTAGTAGAAATAGAGAGTTCGTGTGAAAATAGCTGGACTCCTGTAATTATTGCAAAATGTTTTCCAAAAAGAATAAAACAAATCAAATGAATAAAAATAAATCAGCGAGGAATGCTGAGAATACTGTATGATTTTAAATTGGATGAAATAACAAAATAAGTTTGAATATTAATTGGATGGTTGAATTTATTCTAACTTCAGAGAACTTAATTAATTGTAATTAAGTGCATAATTCGATTAACTGCAACTAAGTTCATAATTCCTTCATAGTTTGATCTGGAATCAATCAAAAATTCAGAAAATTATCAATTAGAGTCAATTTATTATGGCTATTTTTCTGTCTTATATTAAAACTAATGTACGAATGAAAACTCTTCCGATTAAATCATTTTGTATTGTGCCACTATATTATCTCGTAAGCAATATAGCATTACAGTATAGCATTATTTTAATTTCTATCTATGCTGCAGTGTTTAATATGAATTCTTTTTCGACGCAAATGAAGTTTCTTCTCAGATCCCAGATGCTTCTCAGAAGGCATCGGGATTTAATAAATAATGTCTATATTTCACGTGCCAGACTTCCTTCTTGACGTGAGAAGCGTGAACTTCTTTAATTCGATTAAAATTTAATAAATAGCGGGAAACACTTCATTTGCAAACATTGTCCTTTTGTATGGAACTACGAAATGTACCTTTTTAACACTTTCATTTTGATTTGATTATCACTTCATTGTATTTTCATTTTCTATGCTTAATTCACTCCTTATTTATTCATAGTTAAGTTCCGACAACTTTGCAGTCAATTCCAGAAAATATTGAAAAGTGTTATAGTGCCTTTTCGCAGAATCACTATCGTTGATTATAAGTGCACTTGTTGAATGTTTTACCGGAAATAATCTGTCTTGCATTCCTCTCGAAACATTTTGTTCATTCCTCTTAGAATTGGCTATTAATGTCGAATCCATGGAACACGGGGTTTCTCATTTGGATGCCATGGTGTAATAGGGAAGATATTATACATCGTTCTTGCTCCTCTCGGTGCCCATGGATCAGGAAAGGCTTTTTCAGCAGCTTCATTATACAAATCCTCAGCACTTGAATGCGCCGAAAGAAATCGCCGGCCAAAGGCTTGTCCATTTGCTGCAGAAGCCCGACGCAGAACATTGTAAATAAAATATGGAGGTTCTCGTACTAGAGAAGACATTGGCCATGTAGCACCTTTTCGAGGAGCTGAAAAACAACGCCGAAGTAGTTTTCGTTGTGCCAACTTCCGTCTACGAGTTTTTAATGCTTGACCTTGTCTGTGAAATTGCTGAGGATTAAATGAGACTTGGTGAGGACTTAAGCTTTGAAGTGTCACGGTGGTTTCTTGAACACCATATTTTTGAGGCAAACAAAATGCCTGTTGTTCCTTTTCAAGCGACGGTGATCTTAAAGGAGGTGGATGAGTTATTCTCTGTTGAGCTGATCTCCGTCGAGCTGTTCTGTGCCTTGGAATTACCCTATTCAAAATTTCTGTCTCTGTTGTTGATTGCATAGGCGAGTAGGTAGACTTTTCACTAAAAGTTACAACTTTTGATTTTTTTTCTTTAACTACTGAACGGGGCGATACTGCTGCAGAAGCTCCTTCAAGCAATGAAGTTCGAGGCAAATTTCCGATGATCTTCGGACCAAATGGTGTAAAAATGACTTGTGGTGGTGGAGTTGGTGGTACGGGTTCGGGGAATACAAGATGTTCATATGTCCTAGACGGTTTCGTTGACTCAGTTCCTGAGATGTTTAGATGCTGTTGATGTTGAACAGAGTGATCAATTTCAGGATGAAATGAAAAAATATTAATAGCAGGTTGATTTGTGGAAGTAATCAACTGCTGCCGCAATTCGATATTACGACCATATCCTGAACGGTTAATGGGCATGTTTTCAGGCTGCGGTTGTAATTCCTTAACATTATTAAGTTCACTTGTTATCTGAGCGTCAGAAGGAATTGGAACCTTACTTATCACAATATCTTGTGGTAAGTAACATGATGAGATCGTGGTCATAGTCATAATGTTCGAAGGTGTCTGTGGTTCCTCATTAGTAGATATGCTTGCTGTTCTGCGCAGTTCCGGAAGTGAATCATTTCCTTCATTTGTCCGTTCAACTTCCGATTCCCGTTCTACTGCTAGCGGTTCATGTTTGATAATGGATAGCATTCTAGATTCAAAACTACGAAGCTGTTTTGTCAGCCTGCTTATAGGATCTATTGTGGTTGGAGTTAATCTGTACTGACTTGTACATGGAATATCACGCGGTGCACTAATCCTTAATATCGATGGACGATTTTCTCTCTGTCCGAAATTACCATAGTCGTCTTCATCACCTTCATCCAGCGATTGTGATGATGTGGAGACTGAGGATAGCATAGACAAAGAACCGAGAAGCGGTTGAAATATTCCTTCGAAAGGATCTGGTAGTGATGATACATGTTTTCCGCGCTCTTCATGTGATGCATGCTGTCTTTCCTGTGATGGATGATGATAGAAAATCGTAGGAGAAGGTTCGGCATGAGACGTGCAGAGATGTTTGTTTTCGGAAATCTCTGTAGAGTTTGGATCTTGGTTGAATATAGTCGACTGTAATCCTGTTGTTGGTAAACGAGTAGATAAAATAGTTGATACGGGTGCAATAATTTGCGGTTCCGTTCGAATGCTTTGCAATTCAGCTGCGGTACTCCTTGGTTTAGCAGCAACACTTGTAGGATCAGTTAAAGGAACTTGTTGTATGTGTGAAACGCATACTGTTTCAGGTTCAAAGAGTGGTTCATATAGAACAGAAGGATCTGGCTTCAGAGGGATATAGTTGCAAATATAAATCTCGTCAAATTTATTGTATTCCATCAAAGGTTGCGGAATAGTAAAATACCGTTGACTTGTCGGCATTGAAGGGTAAAATTTTGGACTTGGTTCTCCCGCTAAACAGCGCCTTAAATGTGCGGATGGTCTTACTGCTCTCTTTCCTGCAAAATTTATAACATAACTGATAGAGAAAAAACGTAACAAATCTCAGCTATCATCAGAGCTGATGACAACTCTTCAGATTAGGGATAATTCAATAAGGAGATGTACTAAGCGACTGTTTACAAGAATCGAATGATGATTATCTCAACGTAATCAGTTATAAGTATGACAATGCATATTTGCACATTAGATAAGAGATTTCGATAGAAAGGTTCTTCTGAAAATAATAAAAAAGAGAAAGCGAAGAGGTTTGAAAAGTTGTGAGAGCGAGATGGAATGAATTTAAAGTACATTTTGCGATAATCACCATGCCACTTTCTTGATCCTTCCAAAATCTCTAATTCATGTACTTCATTAGGACCAAGATTAGCCATCCAAGCGTCTAAATTATCTTGCAATAAATTTACCACCGCACGAATATTCGGGTCATCTTTAATATATTCCTTACCTTCAGTCACTGCCTGAAATTGTTTTTCTATGAAAGAATTTTATGTCGTTTGATAATTTTTCAAGTTTTTAAGAAATGGAATCAATCTATTGCGAGAAAATCTATAATGGGTGAATGGATATTTATAGCAAATATTCTAATATTTCCTTTTAAATAAATTGAAATAAAAGCATACTTGCATTGATAACTGTAGAGCTTTGATACGTTCACATGGTATTGCATAATAATGTATGGACATATTGAGCATCAGACCTAAACGTATAGGATTGAATTTCTTGAGCTCCTGGTTTGCCAATTCAAGCGCCATCTGATAGCAATCCTCAGCAAGCTGACGCACTTCTAAAAAGTTTTATTTTCAGTAGGAAACAGAGACGACATATAGGTACGGGAAATTTGAAATGCTCACATAATGACTAATATCTAAAGGAATAGAAAATACACAAATTTGTCTTTTAAGCATAATATATTTGCGACGATTTTCAAACTTATTACTACTGAGAGTATTTAAAATTTACAGAAATTGATATCAACAAGTTTGGCAGCTGAAACATCTAACAAAAGCTCAGCAACAGTGAATATATACTGAATAGAAAAATTGAAATTTGATGGAAGATTTACCAAAAAATTGATCTTCACTAACAACACATGACCAATATCGGAAATAATCGGCACAAAGTTTCATGGAGTAAATTTTTAGTTGCATATTTTTTGTATCCAATATACAGTGATTGATCATGTCCTAAAATAAACAGTGTAGGCTTTATGAACTATTCGTATTCCATTTTTTATTTCTCTAAATGCAACATACTGAAGCAAGGCCAGAAACATGCTTGATTTTAAAAGCAAATTTGTGGTCATCGTTTGGACAAATAAAATATAATTTGATGAAATTTTGTTATCGGTAATCACTTCATAAATCATTCTATATAAGCGAAATACTTTCCAAATAAAGTCAAAAATACCCTGAGATTGCAAATGTGATTTTCTAACTGATAATGGGCCACGAATAAGTTGACTTTAATAAAATTAAGGAAATCAGTGTGCTGTTATCAGATCACTTCCCAGAGTACTGACAAATTATTCAGTAATTTGATGATCGATGAGAAAACGAATTTTCATCGACTATGGAATTCAAGACGAGATATTAAAAGAAGCAATAGAATTCTCAGAGAGCCTAAGAAATCTTACCTATTTTGGGAAATCCTAGAAAAAACATCGAGCGTTAAAACACTTCCAAACGTCAGTGTGATTATTGTTACATTCTTTTGCATTCATTACAGATACTCAGCTGCAAAATTAATCACAACTTACGATCACTTCCGTACAAATGGTGATTACTTCATAACGTGCTCTATACATGTTGTCACGTAAAATGCGATGCTTAAGAATTTCTTTCCGTGGTATTTCTCTTTGTAGATTCATATACATATCATATTCTTTGCGAAATTTGCGCACTAAGCTCTAAAATTATTGTTAGTTCTCTCAGCTGTTTTGGGAAGTTAAAATCTGATTAGCAAAGATTAAACTTAATCGACAAATTTCAACAATGACAAAACTTTAATTACTTGCACTCTAATATTACCAAATTTAAGGATCTTCACAGAAACAATTATGCTTTAAACTCAGGCGTAACAGAGATGAAAATAGACCTATAAGTTAATTTCAGCCATTCTTTATGTAATCTTCAAAAATGCTTTATAAGCCAACAGATTCATGCTAAAATTTATGAATCAAGTTCTACGAACCTTATAGAAAACTGTAAACAAAGTTCCTTCTTCGCTGGTCAACTCTTTACCGTAGTTAGCAATCAATAATTGAATATTCTCTCTTGCATCATCAAACAGCGATACCTGCAAAAGCGAAGATGTATTAATTCATTTTCGCTGGTTATACTAGAAAATAAATAAATGATACATTTGATTCATGTACTTCATCACGATGAAAGTAATAATCACTTACAGTATGTATCTCATAAATCTTAAAAAAACGATCAAAATGTCAGCAATCAATAGAATAATCTTTTTAAAAGTGTAAATTACAAATCACGACTTAACAAATAAAATAATTAGAGTCTCATGGATCGAGATAAGGTCGACGAATTTGCGAAAATGAATTATGCTTAATTAGGAAAGAATCCTAGTATCTTAGTCGCTCTTAATCAATAATTTTATTTAACCGATTCATTTCTTTATGTCATAGACTTTCACTAAATGCAACTTAGTGTTGTGGAATATAAATTTAATTGTTTGTTATAATTTACCGCTATATTTCACACTGCTTGCTATTATATTGCTTACTGTAATACCGTTTCACGGTATTTATATCATGCAAAAAAAGCCTTCTTAATAATTGATCGGCAATAAAAGCAATGTACAATGAATCTGGAATAATTACCGCATTAGCGATCCTTATGCGCATCATTAAGTCATTACGATCAACAACCTGCATCTCTTCATCCATAGCAATACCTTTTTTTCACTCACCACATCAAATAAGCTAATTAATTACAATTCTAAACTCACAGACAGGAAAATCCCACTAATGGTCGAATTCGCATAATTACTGTTATTTTGATCCTGACCACTAGCAAATCACTAAATATGAATAATCTATAACAATTGCGGCGAATTACAAAGCGCTATTATTTGATTATTCTGATGATAAGTTAAACTGCTAGATTTTGCACACTCATTAATATGTCCTAATTAATTCACTGAATCATTTAATAACTTGCCGAGTTAAATATTCACGACAAACAGTCGTGATGATAACAGCAATAACAGCAATATTAGTAAGGAACCTATACTATATAACTTGAGGAAAAAAATTCATAAGTAGCCAAGCACAGAATTTGTTCTTCGATCTTGCTATATGTTGGCTAATAATTATGAAGAAGCTCGGAAACTGATTAGGGCAAATTTTCTGCTCACAGAAGAGGGCGGTTAAAAATGGCGGTATAGTAATAAATGTAGATTAACGCAATGTAATAGCTAAATTATATTCGACCAGCTCTAAGGTCTAAGTTTGTCTGATTTTAGATAATCGGATTACGTTCCGGTGAAATTTTCTGCTAGACAACAGTGCGCCGATAATTAATTGTAGTGGATCACAATATTATTCCTATATCAAATTGACAGCTCGTTACAAACTTTGTTAAAATTAGATACATCACTTCTAATTTCAATCTCCCAAATAACAACTAAACAATTTCCTCAAGCAGTTTATAATCGGCCAATATTTTAAAAATTTCCTTTAAATTTCTCATACTCTTTGCCGCCTTTCAATGAGAATGGTCTATTCTAATTAGAATCATCCTGACGTATTTCTACTTTTACGATAACACTGAGATTCGATGTGACAGAAATGTCAAACTGGTCATCAACTTGACCCTTTGGAATATTCAATCATTTTCTTTTATAAAAACCAATAATATTATATTTTTTATTTAAAAGGAGAGGACAGAAGGAATATACTTATCTTATTTTAGTGGGCATTAAAGCAGGCCCTGTGGCCTAATGGATAAGGCGTCGCCCTCCGGAGGCGAAGATTGCAGGTTCGAGTCCTGCCAGGGTCGGGGTTTTGCAGCTTGGCGCGGTGTTCATGAATACGAGCACATCATTTGCTCGGTCACTTTTAGTTTGGAATCAGGATCTCCACGTGTACAGAGATGAAGTGAATTGACGGTACTTGATGTAAAAGCAATGCAGAAGCTTGCGTGAAACAAGGTAATGGTGCACAGAAGAAACAAACATTCAGAATATAGATTTAGGCGTAGTATGGTCTCACTTAATTCTCTGGAAGCAATCTTCAGAGCAAAGTGGATTCTGAAACAAGGGATTGAGAGACTTTACGGGATCGCTGAATGTATGTACAACAATGGAGAAGTAAACTTTGTTCAGGCGTAAAGTCCTGTCGATACGCCGAATCGAAGAGTGAACCAAACATGATCTGTAGAGTATAGCAAATAGTTTTCAAAAATCATGATCTATTTCTTTTTACTATTAATGAAATGAAGTTGAAAGTTCTATAATAAGCTTAATTCATGTGTTAGGCAGGATTTTGAAGTAAGTTAAAGAGAAAAAATGGGAATGAATGATGTAAGTTGAATTACGACTGGAATACTTCCAAAAAAACGACAGTACTGATTGATGAAATCAGATTGATTCAAAACATGTCTGAGTTATATATAATACAAAAGTTAGAAGAAAGTCGAATATTTCCTAATTAATGAGAAAAGTCTGCATAATCGACTACTCTGAAGAGCATTGGGCAAAAACAATCTTTTCGATGAAAAAGTGCCAAAAGTTCTCATCGCAATAACTGAATTCAAAGATCGTTAAGCAACTAAAATGTCTACTGCAAGCAGGTCAAAAGAAAGCTTAGGAGATTTCAAGGAATGGCTTAACTCCTAGCATCTATCTGTTTTGATATATTTATGAACTATTTATGAGAGTTGTTATTAGTTATTTCATAGTACAAGTTGATGGGCAAAAATTGAAGAAATGATCAGCAAAGTGACTGCTGGCCATATTTTGATTTGCAACTAACTTTCGGGAAGAGCAAGAAAATGCCATCTCGATCTGCGAATTGCTTTTGCATATGAAGGAGAAATAATTCGACAGCACCAAGTTGATCAAAATATCACAATGAAAGAAATAACAATTTCGATGCGATCTTTGAAGCAATCAGAATTAGGTTTTCTTTCAGAAAATCTGTTATGATAAGCATCTTCTATATATTTTGCATTCGAAACTTGCACCATAATTTTCCTAAGAAAAATGAAGCTAGATGATATTCCGAAAAAAATAAATAATTATTTTTTTAAGAAAAGTGATTCCGAAAAAAAAATAAATGATACAATTTCAAGGAACATTAAATAAAAAAGTTGCGATGTTGTGCAAAGATCAAAGTGAACTTGATCAATACATATTATGGTATCGCAAGTCTTCGAGCACTGAGAGCCACAAATTTTTTTTTTTGTTGCTTTATGAAACGAACGTGATGAAAAAGTTTCTGCTCACGTTATTTTAGTAATGTAGTGATTATTACTGCATTAACAGTAATCGGTGGTGCATGCCTCGGAATCTCCCCCGCCAGATAAATCCCAAAGTTAGGCAAAGTGTATTACAGACAGGATGGGCCCGTTAGCCTTCGGCCAAGCATCGTAGGAAAAGGACAACTCTTACTCCAAACCCGAACAGATGGAGCTCGATTAGCCCTGCAAAATCACCCATCCAAGAGAAGGTCACTCTAATCAAAACCAACATAGTTTGAGGATCTCGCTGTCACAGTTCAAGCTTGCTAATGGCCTGGTAAAATGAATCTCTGGATTAAAAAGTGGAGGCAGTTCCATGCACGTTGCATCTCACTTAAAAAATTCACTGCGCAAGCTCAATGGATTCATTCAACGTGGGTGAAATCCTCCAAATTTTCGTTCGAGAATTTCAATCTACGACGATGACGGCAAACATTGTAAGCAAACATTGTAAGCCTTTTCCCTTATGTTTCTATTTGCTTTTGTGAAATCAATTACATGAATACACATTCATCAGTAAAACTCATCCTTTTGATTCGTGCAAACCTTAATGAGTTATTTATTATATCAGTGCTGAATGAGGATCGATAAGATAAAGCCACAAACGTCTTAAATGTTCTTTCCTTTCTTTTCCTTCTTACAAAAATATTGTCATTTATTATAATTTGTGCTTCTCAACCTCCTCTCTGCTTTCAGCGTTAGGAATAACATCCGAAATTTATTTGTATCTTTTAGTTCTGTTTGTTCGATTGAATGTAATTTCTAACTTTGTTAATTTTAACCCAATACTGATAAGCATGTCGAACAAGCATTATAAAATTAATTTTTAGTCTGAGCGACTTTTCGATCCTTTCTCTTTCCCTTTGTGATCTGCTACCGGTTCACCTATTAGTATACACCAATTTACGGTTGATATCATTTTATTCACCCTCTTTGAAGGATTTAAGCTTACCATTTTTCTTGCAAGATCTTATAATGAGTACTTCTTCATATCATCAATAAAGTCATGAAGATATTGGTTTTGATATTGATTTTAAAAGCATTATTGAGGCAGGAATGTCTCCTGTTGGTTAGTAATTAAGAAATACTCTACTATTTTATTTGTTATTTCCGATGTGCCAAACGCATTACATTACTTGTTAAAAAGGATAATACATTAATCTGAATTATTGAATACTCAACTCCCCAGATGGAATCTTTTCACATTTGAAGGAGAAGTATCAACATTTTTTTATCAACGAAATTGCATGCAGTTGCAAAACAAAATAATAGCATTTCCACAAATTACTCATTTAGCATCACTGTTCAGTAAATGAGCTATAGTTGAGACTGTAGTATTCATGGAATATTTTCCTTCATCATTTAATATCTCTCAGAAAATATCAACTATATCGCTGGCAACAGCAACAACGAGCGAGTAGTGCCAGGACATGTATGTTGAGAATTTAAATAAATCAGGAATGGAATGCTATGCTGTGTCCTGTTGAATCAGTTCAAGCGAAGTTGATGATCTGTTGATTAGTTAATGATATACTTATCTAAAACACTTAGCAGTGATGTGTACTGATTTCTGAATCATAAAATGACTATACGTAAAACGATTTAACGGACATGATGCGAGGAACTCCGGGAAAAGATAATTAATAGTGGAATTTGATCATTTTATTCGCAGTGTCATTTCTGTTCTTATTTGAAACAGTCAAGCTTAATCAGTCAATAAAACATGCAATATTAAAATTTCAAATTCCATGATAGAAGATTTGATAGAAGACATATTTTTTCAAATTTCAACATTATTTTACCGCCCTTAATGTAAAAAAGTTATTTCCAAGTAAGTACCAATAAACCAGCTTTTATGATTTATCTGTCTTTGGAGTTCATTTATTTATCTAATCTCATTATATCCAAGACTGCAAGCTTATAACCTTAACTGGGTCTCTTGATTATTTAATTCTATAACATCTGTTCTTCAAGCAGTAAAATAAAAAAGCAATAATGTACTTTATATTACAAAATTGTAACGAAAGTATTTATAAGGCAGGAATTTCCAATGTATATGACATATGAGCAAACTGATTTTCAGGCAATGGGAAAATACCAATCTTAACAGAGACCACGAAGAATAAAACCAACATAGAGCAGATTCAAAATAAAACATAAGAAAAATTACAAAATCCAAAACTTGAGATTGCCAGAATATGTATCTGCTAAAATTACCATAAATCTTGAATGGTAAAGAGATGAAAATTTATGGATCCATAATTAAGGAATATAAGGTGAAAAATATGAAGCCTTTTGTGATCTGATGTTTTTCCTACGGTTGACAAAGTAAGCTAACGTCTTGTAAAGTGAGATGAAGCAACCAAGGTCCACAAGAATGCTAATTGTATTCTTCTCTTTCCTCTTATTTCGAAAATACATCGATGCACCGTCGCACCGCTACCAATTCCGGAGTGTTACTACTACAAATTACATTTTTCAATTGTTCGCATTTCAGCCACACTTAGTTTCAACACAGCACCTATTGCCTTCAGAATGTGTTTACGACCGGAAGGATTGTCACAATTTAGCAACTGAATGAAAATATTCCGTAAATACTCCATATTCGAGTCGCCACTTAAAAATTTCAATTTTCCTGGAATGAAACTTGACATGTAAATAACAGAACAATTCCTAGCAATTTTCAACGCTTAATTTCATTTATTATAGAAAAAATAGATAAAGAAATCATTGTGTAGTTGGTTCTTTTTTACTTTCACACAGAATATGGAAGTAAAGCTATTATGGTATAAATAGCTGTACTTCTATGTATTAATCACAGAATTATTAATTGTAATGATAGAATATTACGAATATTGAAAGATATTAATTACAGAATCTGGACCAGAAATTACCAACCTTCCAAGATCCTGATCTCATCTTTCAATTTTTCCACCATTTCGAAATGTTGCAAATCTTTGGTAAGAGCTGCTTGTTGAATATCGCGAACATTTATTTCTGCTATACGCATGGCATTTCTAAAGTTCAGGTCTATTTCACCATGTTTTATCTATTCGTATTCACATATTGGAAAAAAAAGTGAAAGTAAACTAATGAAGAGTTTCTGCATTAGAAAAGATATGTTGCGCTATTTTGGGAAATCCACGACAACTGTTTCAAAAGAAACGTTAACCAAAGTATTTATTGAAACTCAATAATATCCATTTAATGTGGAAATCAAGAACCTTAATTCAACTACTTGTTTTTCCTTCCTGACAAGCTGCTGTTCGTAAAATATGTTGCGAGTTTCTGCAGCAGCCGTAGTTCCAGCCGTATTGAATAGAACTTGGGTATTAATCGGCGAAACTGATAACCGCTCTAAAGCTTGACAATATTATTTAGAAATATAGAAGATCAGAAAATTATTATTAGTAACATAGGACCATTAAAGAATAGTCGGAAAATAGGTTAACATTAAAAATGAGAAAACAAAAAACAAAGAATTATGAAAGATACTAAATGAACAGTTTAGTCATCTTTCAATTAATAGGAAGGAGATTGGACAACAGAAGTAATAGATAGCTTCTTTAAATTCAATAATAATAATCTACATCATGTGTAATTAAAAAAGAATAAGAAAACTTATAACCTAAAAAAAGAAGCCAAAAATGGAAAAATAAATTATTGGCACGCTTGCCGCAATGTTCTTCCAGCTAAAATGTACGCGCGAAGCAAAAATTGCAAAACCTTATAAAAGGAACAATTCATTAATGATAATTGCGTTTGTCGTACACTTTTGTTTTACCTAAATAAAGCTCATCTACGACACTGGAGCATGAATCGACATCACTTGATGAATGATCAGTTATATTCCGAATTTCTGCAAACAGAGAAACAAGTCTACTAATTATTAGCATTTAAAGGCTTCGTCAAAAAAAAGAAACAGTAGCACGAAGAAAATACTAGTAAAAAATTTTTAAATTTCAATATTTTAAATAATTATGATATTTTTTGGAACGTAAAACTTTATGAAGTAAAGAAATTAAAAAAAGGAGATACTTCCAAAACTCATCCAAAACTTTTACTTTCTTTTCGACAAAGCAAAAATTATGGATAAATTATTTCTTTTTAACAATAACTAAGTTTTGGTCAGTATATTGAAAAGCAGACGTGATACCTCCAGTTCGTCGCTCATCACAAGAAGCACCACTTTCAAACATGTCGTGCAAGCGATTTTTTTGATATTTCATGGGTCGAGACGAACTTTGTGCAGGATCTACTGGATCAACATTTCGTTGATTTCTTATCGATGCCAACATAGTTCTGGAATTCATGAATCGATATTAAATCCTATGAGTTATGGGAATTTTTAAAATGGAAAGCAAAAAAGAACGTATAATTAAATACCAATGTGTAGAAACTTAAAAACTCATTTAAAAATGAAATCTGCTTTTTCCGTATGAAACTCTTATGCAGTCACGGAATTTCAATAATTTAATGTCCTGCGTTATTCTAAAAAATAAGTAACAAAAGTCGGTCGATATTTCTAAAAAGTTAAAAGTTAAAGTGTTCTGTCGAGCTAAAAAGATAAGCTCTAATATTTTTCTTCAGAATTTACTTATCTTCACCCAACTATGAAAGAAAGAAATACTTCGTAATTTCCAACTCATTTTCTTTTTCAGCAAGAATATCCAAAGCCCGGATACGTTGCTTTTGCATCTCTGATTCCATTTCGACCACTAAAAACATGAGCGGAAAAAGAACTGATGGAAATAAAGCAAAAGAGTGAAATATGGAGAATAGAAAGCCAGAAAATGAGTGATATAATAAAATTTCTCGTCACAAAAGAAAAGCTCTTATATATTACCAACTAAAAAGAAATTAAATGTTGCGGTTTAACTATCACATCAATAATATGAAATGGATAACATAAAATGAAATTTATAAATTGCAAAAATCTGACCTTTTTGATGCATTTGACTGCATAAATCAGATGTCGAATTTTCTTGCACCTTTTCCATCTCAACAATTTTCAATTCCAACTGGGTTATCTTCTGCAATATATTTCGTAGCCAAGCAGTTGAAAATATGTTAGTACTATTTAAAAAACTTTCTTAGGATATAAAACCTACGAGCCCGCTTTTCCTGCAGCAAAATTAAATTTTGTTTCAAAATTGTAATTAAATTAATCGTTTTTCTTGTATAAGCTCACTTCTTCATAGCTGTTTTTTGCATTAGTATGGTCAATTTCAAGAGAATGAAGTTTATCATGAAGCGAGGCCACCACTTCACGCATATGTCGTAGGTCACCTTCTGCCGCTGCACAAGATGAACATTCGCTTAGAGTTAATGACGATACTGTGTGTGATATTCTTGTATTTTTTAAGGCATCACTCTAAAAGATCAGAGTTATAAAGCTGTTTGCCTTACACCAATCTCTGCCGTTTGATCAAGATCATTGGAAGCTGATTTCTGATTAACCTTCAAAAAGTATGATTATCATCATACCTATCTTTTAAAATTTCATAACGTCATTTCTGTTCAACTATTCAACCGATGACCAAATAATTAACACCCACTTCGTGCTTATGGAAATTAAGAAAAAAGTCTAAATTAATTTTTTGTTTTTATTCATATATTTCCAGTATCAAATGCCGTTGGAAATAAACCACAATTCTAAATGCTTCACCTCATTTCGTATGATTTGTACATTTTTATAGCCGTTATGGAAAAATAAGTAAGTCAAAGCTACTATTATGTTCACAGGGAAAAAGACTAAATCAAGAATTCTGTTGATATTGGCAAGCAATAGAACACACATTTTTTAACATTGAAAGTAATTAGCTGGTGATGATAATCAAGCTAGCCGCAATAATCAATCTGATTCCTATGAAATGAGCATGACTTGTTCACCATATGAATAAGAAGAGAATGAACATGGAAATATAAAGTATCGTACCTTCACAGATTTACTTTTTAGCACTGCTTCAGCTTTCAGTTTATATTTTTCGAATTCATCTTTTAGAACTTCATAACGTCGTTTCTCGTCACACGAAGTTTCTTCTAAGCCTAACAGCTCTGCAGTTAAAATTAACTTCATGAAATTAAATAAAACATTAGATATTGAAAAACTTGATGATACTAATTTCAAAACAGAATATCCAACTGAAAAAGTATGTATACTTCCTTTTCCGTAACTTTTTGTGTAATTTTACTCTGATACAGAATAAAACTAAAAAAAAAAATCAATTCACCATAAAAATTGATCGCCTCTTTACTATTGCGCAATTTCTGAGCAATTTTTATAAAATTCTGCTCCATCGATTCGAAATCGGTAGACTCATCACCCATTTCTTTCGCTGATTTTGAAGCCTACATGCGAATAGTATGAAATTATTACACGATAAAAATGTTAAGGAAAAACTTCTTGAAACCCGACTGGCAATATTTCCAATTTTATGAAACTGTTTCATTGTGCTAACATGTCAATAAGTAACTAAAAAATAATCAGCATAAATTCTATTTTATTTACATTAACTCTACCATATTAAACATTGTTATCAAACAAACGATGAGTTATGCACATAACATTGTTCTCATCTCATTTTCCCTCGATAGAAAGATTTGTGCCAGTAGTTCCAGTTGTTCTATCACCGAAAGTTTTCACGCAAAATAAATTTTCGAAACCATTTTTAAATGAAATCAAAATTCGCTGCAATTATATTGAGAAGCAAACATACTTCGAGAAGTGCATTCTCATCTTCCAAAGTCTTATTTTTTTTTTCCAGCTGATCCACTTTATGCTGCAGTTCTGCTCGAATTCTATTAAAATTGCCAATTTCAATCGACATTTCCTGGAGTCTGTATTAGAATTCGCACACAAACTAAAGCTTACCGTAATAAATACCAATGAATTCTGCAAACATAACCTTTGTTCTAATTCACGCAGACGACTTTCCCTCTCTGTATTCATAGTCTCCATCAACTTCTTTTTCAGCTCGGTAATTTCATTTTTGCTGCTTTCCTGATATAAATTTCGTTCAAGATTTAAAAAAAAATCAAATACTGAGGATTATTAGACAGGATTATTATATGTGCTTCTTCAAAATAAAGTCTGACCTTTAGATCTCGAAGCTCACTTTCTAACACCTGTATCGCTGGTGTTTTCTCAGCTCTTTTCCGCCAAAAGTTTACATCACTTTGTGTTCGGATAAGTTCTTCTTTCAAAGAGACAATGTCTGTTTCGAGTACTTTGGACATTTTGTCTTTCTCAAGCAATTTTTGATGCAGTTCTGTTATCTATAACTGGAATCATGGTTCAAAGTGAATGAAATTTTAACAATTAATTTCAATTTTTAAACATCGACATAATTACCAATAAGTAAGGAATATTAGAGAAGTCATGAAGTTAATGGCCTGTAACAAAATAAAGTAAGAAATTATTCATATTTTATACTCGTTTTTCAAGCTGCCCTGAATTGACGCATTCTCTTGCATACTGTTGTTGCATAGCAGCCAGAACAGAACCATGATCTGACAATTCTTTTTCACGATCTCCCTCTATTAGCTTTATTTTTGATCGTAATTCCTATAATTAAATTTGACAACTAGAACATATTTGTAATAGTTAAAACAAATGACAGAATGAAATTTTCAGCACATTCAATATTAGCCGTTACAAAAACAAGACAAAAATCTCAAATAAATCTACTAAAAAAATAATTACCAACAATCTGTTTTCCAACTTTTCAGCTTGCGCCTCAGTCTCATCAGCAGCTTTTGTCAGTCTTTCTTTCAAAGCTTCATTTTCAACCTGCAAAATCAAAAAAGGAGTTGAAGATATTCGGTTTACTTCAGTTCGAACTTTGGTGAATACTTAAATTATGGACAAAACTCTCGCTTAATAAAAATACGACAGCAAAAGATCGTACTTACTTCATGCCGTACAATTTTTGCTGAGAAATTCATCTCACATAAAATTTCTGCTTTCTCATTAAAAATAGGAACCATGCATACCTCTAACTCTAATGAAGAGTTAAATTCAGCCAACAATAGAAAATTATGCTTCTACTTACCAATAAAGTTTTCCTGTCAGATCGAAAAGTTGCTTCCATCCTACTTTTCTCAGTTATCAATACTTCTAAAACTCTTTTCAGGCTCTCGACTCGGTTTTCCTGGAAAAATCAGTTATTGTTATAATGCGCATTAACTAAAATTAGAAAGTGCAAACACAAGTTTCACACATAACTTCATTCGGAAAAATCTGAAATTTGATTGAACTAAGACGAACAAAAAAATAACAGTATGTTAAACCTCAGAAAGTTCTTTTTCGTTTGCACTGGTTCCAATACGAGATGCTTCATCTTGCGAGTTAACTGTAGTTTCTGTAAGAAAACTAATTGTTAACTCAAATGATGATCTTTCAAAAAACTCATTTCAGAATTTAAACACACCCTGCTGTAAAGCCAAAGCTTTAACCGCTGTCTGCAAAGCATTCTTTTCAGCGCTAAGTCCCTTGTAAGCGCGAATTAGATCTGAAGAACATCAAATTTACTAAAAGTAAGCCAAAAATTGAAGGAAAAACACGGAATTAACAAACTCCTCAATAAATTAAAACTAAGAAGTGAAAGGAAATAGCAGATATTTAAAAGTGCTCGGGATAAACATATTTTTCACTTCTATATGGCGCAAGAAACTACAGCTTCTGGAGTTCATTCATTTCTGTTGAGAATCTTCCGAACCTTTCAACTTATTTTCATAATCAGCAATCTGAAGTTGCTGTTCTTCAATTTTTTTGATAAGGTCTGATCGACCCGATTTCATTTTGTCGCTCCCCCTCAACATTCGTGCCTCTGTTCTAAAATAAACACAGATAAGCACCTAATACAGAAAGCTACAATAAGATGAAGCTTAATTTATTTCTGCTAAGAATCTTCCGAACCTTTCAACTTATTTTCATAATCAACAGTCTGAAGCTGATGCTCTTCAATTTTTTTGATAAGGTCTGATCGATCCAGTTTCACTTTGTCGTTACCCTTGCACTTGAATATAATTACAGATCTGATAAAACTTCATTAAAATCCAAAAAGGACAAAAAATCGCACCAATTGATGATCTACGGAAAATTTTATTTGTGACCAAACATTCCTTGTTATTTCAAAAAATTTCAACGAGCATATAAAAATTTAGAAAAATCTCCCGATCAAAATACCGAATGACCAAGCAACGAAAGAAATGTTTTGAAACTAAGCTTCCCGATCTTTTTGTGTACTCAAAGGTAATGAAAGCCATTAAGAACAATAGTGAAAGTTGATATTTCCGGTAGTGGAACCAACAAAACCTAAGGTAAAAGATGCCATATAACTAAAAGGTTTTAGAACTGCTTAATTAATGGTTATTAACACTAAAATTACATTTGCAGAAAGCAGATTTTCTTAGACTTCAGTAAATATGAATTTCATCGTATATGAAATCAATTTCAAAAGTAGATAGTAGACAACTATCGCACTTTCGGCAACTGTACTGCACCATAACGCTAGTAAATTCTATTATCAGCAAAAAGTAGAAAAAAAAAAAAAAAAAAACATAAATCTATCATCAAAACAAAAACGAACGCCATATACCACAAACTTCGACCAGATTTTTAAACATATCATTTGATCATAGTGTTTTCAATTCATTGTTATAAGATGATGAGAGAGGTTACGCAGTACCTGAGGAACTTTGTAAGGTTTAAGAAATCCCAAAATCACAATTGGGTGATATGAATTACACAGTATGTAACCACCGGTGGAAGACTGAACGAAACCATCTCTCAAGTGGTATCAAGAGTTAATATCCGAGAAAACCTCAGCACAGCATGGTCCTGAAGAATTCGAAAGATCCAATGCAATGTTACATACAGATGAAAAAAAACCAAAATTCTGAATAACACAAATTTCAAGTTAACTATTAAACACTTCGATTATCACACAGAAATAACTATTAACAAAAGTCTATTTAGTAAATGAAACTGATATTAAATGTCTTAACAAGGCTTCTTAAACTATTCATAAATGACAAAGTAGTAATGCTTCAGTGCCACAATGAAAACCGGACTAGTAGATGCCTAGAAAATTCCAAGTTCATCGAAAACAAATCCAGCAATAGCTTGCTAAATCAAGATAAATAAATGAACGAGTCATTTTCCATAGAACTGAATAATGTTTATAATCCGGTATAGAAATTTATATACTGCAGAATATCGAAACATGATAATATTTATTTTTTCTAGCCACTATAACAATCATAATACAAACTCTGGGTCAGTGAAATACTATTATGAAGCAACTATTGACAGACTCAGTAAACATGAACCATACCATACAAAAATACCCAGAATAAAATATAAGTGAATAAACCGGATATTAAAGAATGTGTGAATGATAAACTTCGACTCAAGAAATAATTCTGCCACTCGAAATTCGCTTTCATCTCCCAAAATAAGGCCTGCAATAAGACGAAAATGAAATGAGTAATGGAGGTCAGCAATATTTTGCACGGCAATTTAAGCTCGAAAAAAAAGGTGAAAAGTGTGTTATTATCCTAAATTCGTTATATAAATAGCTTTTAAAAGAAATCTAAAATATATTAAAATAAATGATTTTAGAGAACTCAGCAAACATTAGAGATTACCTGTAAAATCACAAAGACGAAATAAAAAACAAATCCAGATATTCCAGTTAATCCAAGAATACCGCTAGCCATTCCTGATGCAGCTGCTTGACATGTCCTTGAATATTCCAAAACACTAATGTTATGTCGCATGGCTACCTCGCTAAATATCTGCAATAAATTGTTTGTTACTAATTAATTTTTAAATAATGTAATAAAAGTAAAGTTTAATTGCTGCTTATAGCAATTAATTAGCATGATTAGGAAAGCCGATAAGCTGCAATTCTATCCTTCCCTGAGCAACGAATGCATATAGTAGTAGATCGATATTGTTATTGATATAATCCAAAATGCTTAGCAAAATAAACTATCTATCACATGACAAAATTATGAGCAACAGTAGTAATTTCCTAGTAAGTATGAATGTCCGAAATAAAACATACCGCAACCTGTTCTATATCTTTTGTCGTGTTATTTTCATTAGCTGAACGCTTGGCACTCGTTATTGGTGGTGCCATACTCAGCTTACAATCAACTTATATCCAATCTGAAATAAAACTGCATTGTTACTATCTTCTACAATCAATCTCAATACATGTTACTTCTACTTGCGCATACTTAAGTATCATATCATAATCCCTATTCTAATCTCCATTATCACATGTCTAGTGTCTATGCTTATCACGAATTTCTGCTAATAATAGTATCCGCCCGTTCTACTCATCATTTTCCCAATACTTTTCTCTCTTTTTTTTTTTTTTTTTTTTCTAAATCTCACTAGTATTCTTGTTATTTATTCTTATCTCACCTGAACCTGACCTCCTAGCTACTTGCCATTTCTAACTTGCTCATAATTGTGGAGTCAAATTTCACACAACATTTGAAGGGAATAAATAATCAACGTTGCGCTGAGTGACGATGCATGGCCAGTATGTAGGAGACACTATGAAGTTGACAATCTCATCCATACATATACACTGATAAGCAGTTACTACAATTTGTTCATTGATAATTTTAATCGTTATCACAAATGAAATAGTGAGAAATCAGTTAGAAAATGCAAAAGAATATCATATAAAAGTATTAATTTGAAACGTAAAAGAAGGATATGAAATGAAAATAGAAATAATCATTACATCTATTGCACTGATAGTCCCGATCGTTTTATCACAAATGAAGTGGTCAGGAATCAATCAGAGAGCAGTTGTTGTCTCTAATGACGTAACCTTTGAAAAGATAAATGACAAAATCACAAGCCACAACAGTTGCAGTGTATAGGCATTAGTAGTAGTTGATAATGTCACCAATTATGCAAGTTAAGCATTTATTTTTCAACATTAGTTTCTTTCAATTTGCTTTCTTAAATTGTTTAAATTTTAATTTCGATATCTTCTTTTTCCTCATTCAATAAATTCCTTTAAAAGTACTGTGACCAACTGTTGTTTCTTCAATTTTTATCTTTTAGCTTTTCTCACAATACCTACCAAAATTAATGCTTTTCTTAAGAGCATTTCTTAACTTTGTACTTAGCTAGAAATTGTTCGATCCAATCGTATTTTAATAAAATTAATGAGAGCATTTTAATAATGTATTATATATATTATGATGTGATAATATTGTAACTAACATTTTAATAATGTATTATGATGTGACAAACACATATTGTAACTAATTGCTAGCTAAGAATATAAAATGTAAGAACAAGTTTCTAAATTTGAAATAATTGCTAGTATGTAATCGAACTTTCAATCTTTTTTTTTCTTTTTTTTTTTTTGACGACTTTTAACTCTTTTAGATATTATCGTCTAATTTTCTAGTATTGCTTTCGATTCTTTTTTATTGCAATTACTCATTCTTGTTAACTTTCTGATATTTCTGATTGATATTTCAATTCTTGGAAGAAATCAGTAGTAAATAAATTGAGAGGTAAACAATAAATAAATATTCTAGAATTTGCTGACAAAGGATATGTTTCAGTCGAGTTCAGCTGACGTTTTAGACAAGCAAAAAAGCAACAATAACATAGTTGAGATGTTATCACTTAATGAAGTAGCCCAACTTCTCATAATGGACGATTATTTCTCATTTGTTTGCCTTTATTGAAAATTCGTCCGCTGTGTTTAGTAAAGGGAAATAAATCCATTCATTCAACCTAACACACAAACACATTATACAAAGACAGACACAACACAAATGTTGAAGTGACTAGGAAGAAATTATTTTCTCAGCAGAAAATAGAACTATGCAACTGTTATACTCGCAGGGTCTTCAAGTAGTCCTTTGGTCGTCGCAACTACGTTCTTTTTTTTTTTTTTTTTTTAAACTTTGTCACGAGATTTTTCTTATTTCTTGTGAAATTCAATTGCTTCATCACTTTCTTTTTCATTTAACTTCATTTCATAATATATTTTTTATTATATATGATTAATTACAGTGCAATTTTGCATATACCTTACAGAATAATATTACATTAAAATTTCATCGATTCCTTTTTTTTTGAGAAGAAACTTTTTATTTAATTGTAAAGCAATTATTTAATTCATCATTTCTAAATGATTTCCAAATATTCAACCATCCACTCTTCTTGTTCATTTATATATGGAACTATAAGAAGATTCAATTCCTCTAGAAAATTTAAAAAATTCGTTTTTCAGGCGAATTTTTTCCATTTTAAAAGGAATATTGTACTAGAATTGTATAATAAAAATGAATTATTCCTATGATTTCATTCATTTCAACGCAATTATTATCAAATTATTTTCAGGAGTGAAGGAAGTCACTCTTCAAATACAAAAATATTTTAAAAAACGCTTACACCTCTATTAAAAATATGAACATTCTTGCTTTCCATTCATTGTTCCTCGCTTATTATTCATTGTAACGGTAATACCGTTAATATCATGTATTAGTTTTACAGCATAATTGTTTTGATCGTGAAATGAAATAAATATGGAACTACAAGAACAACTCGTTGATGTGAATCTAGCTACTCCTGCCATAGCTGTAAAAACACCAATCCTCGAACTTGGCATATTTTGTGTTGAGTAAGTTTCCAGGCTTTAATCTTTCGAATTTAAAATGGACAAATTTTTATTCTCTATCAAGAAAAAATATTTAAATTATAAATTCCTCTGTGCTTCTGCTATGTTCTTGTCTTTTATTCATAAAAAGCGAAATGAAATTAAATTCACTTATTTTAATGAACACTGTAGCCTTTTTAACTTGCTGCTATATTTCAAACAAATTATGGCTTTCTTTTTGGGAAAAGTATAAAATAGTCAGAATTTTGCTAATAACTGGTAGACTCTCGATTTATATTTCATACTAAACAAATTATCTAGAAAGGTTGGGTTAAGATTAAACCCAAACTTTTCATTCATATAAATGATCAAATAAATAAACTGCCATCAATCTATTCATTAACTATATACAGGCTGTGGAAATCTATTAGAAACTTCGCGGAACTTTTAATCATTTTTATTATAAAATTTTCTTGATCAGATTTTGAGGTATAAATTAATTTAAAAAGAAATGAGCTCAGTAATTTCTTTCGCACAGATTTCATGTTATTTCTCACTGGATAAATAGCAGAGATTTCAGGAATTTAGGACGAAAACAGAAAGTTGGATGGGATTTGTAATAATGATAAAAAGGTGGTAATAAAATCAAATAATCATTATGTTACAATTGTCATCAGATAATGAATACTTTTTAATTTCTGCATGCATTTTATTTGTTATGATTCAAATTTGCCGGTCGTCAATTAAGTTGCCTGAACGATAGTGATAAATAAAATATTAATTAAAATATCAGAAATTATCAACCGACATATTACATCCTTGCATTCTCAATTTCTCTTTTTAGGATTTTCCAAATTCATTATAGAAATTTGCAAAACTAAAAGAACCAGTGTATGTTTTATAAACAACAAGATCAATCTGTAAGTTTTAGTACACAAATTGTGCATTTTAAAGACTGAATGCAGTTTATAGTCATTAATAATAATAATAACTATTAATAATAATAATAACTATTAATAATAATAATAATAATAATAATAATAATAATAATAATAATAATAATAAATGATAATAATAATTCGCGATGGATATGGACAAATTAATCGATTTCTGAAGATGTCTGGGCAAGAACAATATTACGAGTAGTCCTGCTAATATTTAATAATAAATGTTAACCGTGACAAAGCTGGCCAGCTGGCCAATCATTGCTTTGAATATTCAGTGTTCGATTTCTGCCGACAACTTTAAATCTATAACAGTTGCTGGTTGAAAAGTATTTCGTTTTTTAATTTAACTAATTTTTTCTGATTTCTGATAGAGCTTAGGAATCATAGAAGTACCAGCAAGAGGACAGTGGACAAATATTAAATTTGAAATATTGAAAGAGACAGGAAAAAGAGGAAAAATTGTTATTTTTTTTACGACAATCAGCATGCGCAGTTTCAAATTGAAATTTCAGATTCTTGCTTATATGATTTTTAAAACAAAAGTACCGACTACTAACATTCAACTGCTATCTCTTCATCTATTTCCGCTGTTATCAAATTATTCGCTCATTATACTAAGATTTTTCGTGTGCACGGCATCCTCAGATGTTTTACTAATTGCTAAAAATATCAATCTTTCTCAAACCTATCAATTTAGGCCCACATCTTCTAAAGTAACGCTCAATTTTTTTATGGGAAAGATTAAAATAGCATTATTTCTCACTGGTATCCCATAAGATCATATGCTCGATAATGAATCAGTAATCATCTTCTTAGCTTTACATTCTCACTCAAACTCAATCCATTTATTCCCGGCCACCGTTTACCACCATTTATCTTCTTTGGTTTTCTTTTCTTCAAATGGTATTTGCCTAGAAGTAACAAAAAAAATTAATTCCTCTCATTTCGAATAATTTAGATTTCTTTTCAATCACAATATGATAGTTTGAAAAAAATATATTTTAATTTTTATAATTGCAGAAGATTGTTAAAAACATCAGTTTTCTTTGCATTCTTCCACATCGTTTCTCTTTGTAAAAGAAAAAAAGAATAGCGAAAACTATGCTTTGGACACATTGGAGACGTTTTAAGTTTTTTTCAACAATCTTATGCATTAATATTGCAGAAGATAAATATTCTTTCTATAAACACAGCAGGATCAAAAATTTGTCGACAGAATTTTTAGCAATATTTTAATATTTCTGATCGTTGAAAAGCCTTGGTATTTCAATTCTTTTTTATTTTATATTCTCACTGTTAGTTTTAATCTGCAGACAATTCCTTTCAAGATTTCATCCAAGGAATCAATTCATCAGAGATCAAACTAATAACTGATATCATCAGACATATATTGCCTCCGTTGAGTTTTTAGAAAAGTTGTGACAAAAAGAAACCCAATGTGATCTATAAGCCGTTCATCGACTAAAAATGCAACATATGAAAAGTGTTCAAATCTGAATAGCATTTCATTGAAAAGATTAGCATTGGTAGGATGTGGGGGCAGCTTCTGATGCCTGTCATCAAGATTTACATGACGATCAAGATAAAGCATCAGAAAGTGGTTGGAAAGATGAAAAAAGTGGAGCCAATGTGAAACTCTGTGCAAATCTACCGTTCTTCTATCGAAATGTTTAGTATAAATATAACCGAAATTATTCATCAACTGAAGGAACATATGCCGTACGATGGAAGAGGAATTAGAGAAAACTCTATTGCCCCGGGGAAAATAAGTGATGAAGATGAGGAACAGGAGGAAAAGAAAGAGAAGGGAAAAAAGTAGGAAAAAGAGATAATGAAAATCGAAAAGTAAACGGAACGGTTTCTGCTCAAAGAAAGAGAAATACATCCAGAATGGAAACAGAAGCAAAGGAGGAAGCTAGATCCGCATTTCCTATCACAAATGTCTGTGGCTAATAGAATTGAGGGTCATTTGCATCCCATCACTACCACCACTAACAACATCACATCAACACTACTATCCGCATCACTACTATCCTTATCACTACTGTTACCGCTAGCATTGCTATCAGTATTGCCATTATTGCTGTAACTGTGTCTCATTCAGGTAATTTTACTACATAGATATCTTAATGGGTGAGCATTATTCCACAACAAATAATGATAAGATAGCTATATTTAATACAATGGATATTACCGTACAGGATATTTCTTCGTCAGATTCATCTGATCACATAAGTCCTGGCAGTTTACAAAATAACGATTCTATGGTAAATTCTATAACAGACAAAGGTAGCCAAAAGGATCACTTGAAGGAGAAAGAAGAGATGGAAAAAAGTGAAGGAAAGGAGAAAGGGAAAGAAGGAGGCATTACTCGTGAATTACCAATCCGTTTGATTCGTCGACCATCTGAAGAGTGTTTTCATCAAGTTGTCAAATTTACAAAACGCGCAGCACGAAGAGGGCAAACAGAACTTCCAGAACCAAAGTCATTTACTCTTATTGAATTGTCATCAGAAAACGAAGATATCTGTACTATGCCGATTAGCGAAGATCCAACAAACATGGGACAAAATTTAGATGCAAGCCTTCAGTTTCAATCTGAATGCTGTGATTCAAGTGATAAAACTTATCTCAGGTTAGCTAACGCTAGCAGTAATAGTTATTCCATAAAATGTGACATCAAAGAGTTGAAGTCTTTGGACCATGAATTAGTTTGCGCCGAACTTTCGAGAGAGAATCATGGGAATATGATAGAAATTGATAACTTCTCGCAACAGGTACAGAAACAGCAAGATCAACAGAAGTGTGGCAGAGCAGAAATTTGCTTAGAGATTGATGGCACACAAATGGATGAAGAATTAAAAGCGTTTGTTTTGAGCTTGTTGTCTAAATCCTTTAAATTTTTGATTCAATCTGTAAATTTAACTTTGAATAAATTACTTTAATATGATTGAAGTAGAAATTCTCCTAACCTTTCACATGAGCTCTTAATTTAACTTCTTATTTACTTCAAATCATCATTCTTGCAATTTATTTGTCACCTTATTTCCACCTGTTTTGAAAGCGTCTCATTTGTTCTTTTATCATCTCCGCAACTGCATATGTATGTTTTACATGATATTAAAAATGACCTAATGAGTAGCAAAGTAATTTAATTTATTTTCTGTCGCAGCATATCAAAAATCGATGTAAGAATTATTTTAATAATCGCCCTAATATACAATAAAATCTGTGAAATAATCAATTCAATGCAAATGCAAATTGCGGTATTTTTTGTTCGGATAAGTTGATATTTTTAGCATAAACGAATTTAAAACATTCAGGTTGTGATTTTAATGGGAAAATGTTGCTTGTAGTAAACAAAGCATTTTGCTTTGCTCAGTATCCCGAACTTTTTTTCCTCATTTTTTCATTGTGATATTTTTAAAGCCAAATGATCACTTTTGCACTTGACTTCATTGTGCAAAGAAGCATTTTTTATGCTAGTCTTCATAAAATATTATAAATTCAAAATGTAAAATACAAATAATAAGTTCGAAAATTGGCTTTATTTCTCTAAAAGATATTTTTATTTCAATTTGAAAAAATTCTGGAAAAAAGTTTTCCTTTTCAAACTTCCCAAGCTTCAGTAATTTCTTCAGACTAGTCATTATTGCGTAAGTGCAGGAATTATTTCTTCAATTATGTTATTACTCCTTTCCTCATCTTCTTTTGTCACTCCTACACAAGAACAATTGAATTTGAAAAGTGCATCACTGTATGAGTGTGTGTACTGGCTAGGATACCTATTACTTGATTTGTTTAGAATATCAATCAGATGTTTTAAATATTTACTAGAATTGAAAATTAATTGGAATGCTTATCATCTTTAAAATTTCTTTAAAACTTCTGTTAACAAATCATATTTATTGTTACTACACTTTGCAATTTCCAGATTTGTTTGATGGAGTGCATTTGCTTTCCCAAAGAAAGTACCATTACTATTCCATCATCAACTCAAATATAACTATAATGCGCTTTTTTCAAATATTTTTTTCAGTTTTGTTGCTTCAGAATCTTTGAGGCCAAAACATATTGAAAGATTTAAATAATTTTTTTACTGACCCATTTATTATAAAATTTGAAATTATTGAAATTTTAAGTTTTCATGGTCGAAAATCTGTTCTTAAACTTTCAGATGATGTTAACAAGTCAGAAAACAAGCGCGGTTAAATTTAAAAAATTGAAAAAGCTATCATCCTATTACTTTTATATGGCAATGATTTTAATAAAACTATCAATTTGATATAACCTTCATACCAAGATAGTGGAAAAAGACCAGGACATCGGTTTCTGTCAAATACTAAAGATTGAAAAATTTTTGAAATATTGGAAGAATCCTTGCAGCCTTTATAAGACTTATCTAATATTTCAAAAAAGCTTTAATAAAGATGACTTTGAGAAGTCCCGAAACATTACTTAGTTCTGAGGCCAATATGCATCTTACTCGATTGCTATTATCCATAAGTTGCTAAGTGAACTCTCATTCAGCTTTCATCTTTCTGATTTGTTTCATCTTTGTCAAACTGACTTATCCTCGGCAGTTGCTGATTGATTCGTCGCAGTTTCTGTTGGGAATTGAATTTTTATTTCCAACAAATATTTCTGACAGACCATTCTGAAACTACAAGCATTGAAGGCATAATGCGGACCAATAGGAGTATTGGTCCGCTTTCCAGTTCTCAGTCATTATCTGTGTTTATTGTAAGATCCTTCTATAGTCATCGTCGGATGATTTTCTGAAAAAAAAAAATCAAATTTTTTAAAAAATCTGAAAAAAAAATTTGGCTTTCTGAAAGCCAAATAAGTTTTTTCTCATCTTTCCAACTTTTTCGAATGTTTCACTAAACTTCAGTCTCAATTCTTTTTATTAAAATTATTAAATTTCATATTTTAAGGATCACATTAATCATATCATGCCGATTTTAATTACCTATTGACTTTTTGGTAAGACTATATGAAATTTATCATCATATCATATATCATTTCACTAGTCCTTTGGTTTGGGAATTTAATTGGTTTCATTAGTTAACTCATTACTTGAAATTATGAGTTCTTGTTAAACTGCCTTTTTTCTCGAAACTCTGAAAATAATTTGAATATCATTAACTTTGATTAATAAAAAGATTCATTTGTTTTTTGAATTTCATCAATTACATGTATGGTGAAAATGATGGAAAAAAATGAAAGAAGCAAATGGTTTTTGTTGTGAAACCGAAATATGCCAACAAAAATTAGAAATGGCGTATTCTTTATAAGTAATAATAAATTTCGAAGAGTCATATCTGTTGAAACGATGCCTTGGTCAAGAAACTTCAGAATTGCAACGGGAAATAATAGCTTCACCATTAATACTATTTATGTCCCGCGGATTCCCATATAAATTTTTTTATCATTATCCTGAAGTTTAGCTCTCTCCTTCTCTTATCTCAAATAGGAAAAAATAGGCTGTAACATCAGAGCCAAGGAAATGGGTCAGGAGCCGAAGCAAGGCTTTTCGATACCAAAAATCTTTCTAATTTCTGAAAGTGAATACACTCGAGCTGCTTTAGCTATAAGTTTTTCTAAGCATCGATATAATAATAGATATGAGTTTTTAAGTATCAGTGTATCTAATCACCGTTGATCATTCTTTTTATTTCTCTTTCTCTTTTAACATTTTGTGGTCATTACGAAAAAACTGATCTTTATATCTGTATTTTTTGCTGTTCATTCCTTCTAATATTATGCTAAATTTGTCCTTTTTCTTTCTTTCTTTAATGTTAAATTTTTGATTCATTCGAGCAGCACGTTAATATGAAAACATATGAAATAAAAACATTTTATGCTTCATTAATGTGAAACTTTATTAATGCAAGTTTTCTGATTAAATTGTGCTAAAATTTTAGCTCTGCAACAATGAAGAAAACAGAAACTATCAAACCGGCTCGGACGCAAGTGATACTGGCAAAGACACGATGTCATGAATGCTTTGCTGATGCTACTTTTAATGCTGCTAACAGGTTTTCACTTTTTCTCATAGAAGATGCTTTTATCTGATCGACTCGTCATCCAATTTGTTAACAAAACATTACCTATCTGATCCACATCCCACTTACAATCTAAATCAAATCTTTACAGTATTATAACACCTATTAACATATCTCACCTAAAATCTGTAACCAAAGATGATTTCCGAGATGTCCCGAACGTGTTTCTTTATAGAACATTCAAACAGAAAATAAGACATATCTCTTTAAGAAAATAAGACATACTATTAGTATAAATTTGGTTGTTATGATTGATATTTCCACAAAATTTTTTGCACAGAAATACTGATATCGTTACTCCTCTTTGGATAGCAATTTCGATTAATCATCTTACAACTTGGAATTTTATCAGATTTTCATTCCTGCAAATTGACTGAAATTTTCCCGATTTAATAATATAATAAAATCCTGACCGTTAAATCAATACAATCCTTTTGTCATTTGAAATTATGGAATAAATAGAAACAGAATGGAATTTTTCGAATTTCTTTCCGTTAGATTCTTTAGTATTTCAAACTCATTCAAACATAATATTTGGAATCATCATCATTTATTACAAGCCCAATTTGCTATACAATTCATAATTCTATAGAATCTACAATTTGCAGTTTGATTTGGGAAAACGTGAATTTCTCTCAGCACTTAATGTTTTTCTTTTGTAGCATTTCATTTGCTCTAGAAGCTTCGAAATATTTTGTTATTAACATCAATTAAAACTAATTTGCAGAACAAATTGTCCTTTTCTTGGATTTCATCCATGTTTTCTAAATTTCAAAAAATTAATCCAATAGCATAAAGACCAAATTATGACGGATTTGGATATTCGATACACATAATTCTGAGAAAAGTGATTTTGTTTTAATTTCTAATATGAGATGCAAAAAATTCTTTGAACGCTGAATGCTTTTGTTGGAGTAAATCAAACTGCACTACTTTTGTGACATTTTCAAAAATATTTTCGAAAAACGGATTGAATTACCAAAAAAAATGTAAAACAAATGAAAAGGTTGTTTTCTTCTTTCAAAAAATAATTGGTTCAAGTTCATGTGCACCCAATTATCAGTTGACCCGACAAAAAGTATTTAGGTGATATAAAGGTTTAATGACTAGTTTTTTTTTTTTTTTTTTTTGTAGAGAAATTCTCAAATCACCTTCAGAATTTAATCGCATGCTCCGTTTTAGGGAAAGTTTAGCCTAAAGTTCTGCGATATTTAAAATTTTCGAATCTTTTGCTCTTCTCGCCAAAAAATGAATTTTCATCAAATTCCAAGCAATTTAACATAAAATGCACGTATTCTACATGGCAATGAAGTGTCGACCATATTTGTTTCTTTTTTTAATTTTACTTTCACGTGATATATAATGTGGGATAAATTTTAATCTTGAAATATAACGTGCATTGATTAATAAATTTTTGTTTAGTTGAAGTTTCAGAATGATTTTCAACTTCATTTCATTTCAAACATATGCAAGCATTAGCGAATCTCACTTAAAAATTGTTATACTTCTAACAGAAGTTATAGCTGATGTCGCGCCTCCGCAAAACAAATGATCATAAACTATGCAAAACATTGTATCTGCCAATTCAACATCATTTGGGACGTTACGAAGAATATAGATGGTGTGTTGGGTTTTTGCAAGATTACGATATCCATTTATCAAATTATCTGTCAGAAATTATCAGTTGATTAGAACTCACGTAGATACACTAAAAATCTGGCTCAAAAATCACAAAGACTATTTTCACGATCAGCATTTTTTCTAGTCATCCTTACATCCTTGCATTCCGTCCAATTTCTTAACTGGTTCAAATAACATCTAGAAAGTTGACTTGCTATCCATACTGCGCAGCATCATCATATGAATGCCGAATGTTGTAGTAAACAATATAATGCAGAAATCTAATTAAACCTCCATACTTGTTTGTACGTTTACTTCGATCCTATATCTTCATTTTGCCAGGGAATAGAGGAAATCTTTCAATCATTTCCATTAATGTGTTTTCTGAAATAAATTTAAGAGAAAGAGCAGAATGAAGATTAATGATTGTAAAACATTCTAATATATTTATTCCACTATTTACTAGTAAAATATCTCTCACTATAAATGTATCTTATCGCTTCGTGACAATGCAAAAAACATACGCAATAGTTTCCAGGAATACGAAAGTTCAAGTTATAGTACCGTCATTTAGAAGTAATTAACAATATTTGTACAGATCTTGTAAATATCTAAATTGGTTTTATTAGATTTAATCTCCCATCATTTTTCTTCATTCCAAACAAATCATACTTTCTTGATGCTTTTTTACTAAAAAAAAAATTTTCATTTTTTCAACATTTATCACCCCTTCATTTTTCCAGCATAATCCAACAGCAGCCAGGCTTTCTCGACGAGAATCGTACTTTCATTATCAATGAACCACAACACTGTTCGGTCTCCGCAATACTTTCATTGGGCAAACCCAAGAAATTATTTATCAACAAGGTTTGCATCATTCATCTTTATATTACGAATTAATTATTTAACAATAATGGTGGAACAATTAATTATTAAGTAGTGTTAAAAATTGTCAATACTAACACTGTTAAATAATGGAATTTGGTATAGTATGAAATGAGGACAGCAGAAATTAGGTGTAAAGTTAAAAATGTCATTGCTTTAACTGAAGCGCTTGCTTCAATTATAATATCAAATATGGTGATATCGTTGAGAAGCGAAGTTAAAGAGTAAATTTAGTCGGTGACATCATTCATCGATGATATTACTACGATTTCAATATTTGTCATAGCGAAATTTTAAGTAATGCTTGATACACTTTCGAGTGATAATGGATTTAAGCTTTATTTAGTAATAATATTATTATGTGACCTAAATTGGCTTTTGTTTTTCGATGATGAGTGAAATTAATGCAAAAATTTTAATTAACCAAACTCGTTTGATACTTTTTTACACAAATACAACGTCTTTTTATTGAATATAGAGAAGCAAATTTTCATCGAGAAAACTGTAAAAAGTGGAGCGAATTTCTTTATTAATTTACTGTCAGTTTTTCAAATGTTTTTGTTCATATCCTATTTTCCGGTGTTTCTTAAAAAGTTTTACGAAATTCAGGGAAAGATAGCAGCGAGAAGTACAGCAGTAGCGACATTGCAAACATCAGCCACCATTGCATCACAGCAACAGAATTTGAATGATTCTGGAGGGAACTCAACATCTGTTCATACTAAATCACCAGTTATAAACTTCGGAACGAAAGCGATCTCATCAATCAGAAATCATCAATTTGCAGATTCTATCAACAGTTATCCGATACCAAGCGACAGTTTTGAAACTGCTTCTGTGATGAGATGTCCAGATACTACACCTGAAGTCACATTTGATGTTCCATGCCGAGATTCGCCGCAGTCAACGTTAAACTCACGCGAATCTTGTGGCTACGGTTGTGATTATTCCTCAGTTAACAGTTTGCAATCGACAGAGCACATAGATGGAATAAATCGAAGAAAAATTAATAATAATGAGTTCCGAGAATCTCTTAGTAGCAGGCTTAGTCGTGGATTTCTTGAATTCACTCAGGGTAGCAGTGATAGATTACAGAAATGGAAAAACAAGTTACAAAGTGGTCGGCGGCATAAAGATTCTAGTGAACCACCACCTGTCGACAGGCGCGTTTTATTGTTTTGTCAATTCTTTGTCATATTTGGAACCAGTTAAATGATAAGCAGAAGATGATAATTACTTTATCTTCTATTACTCTTATTATAAGAGTACTTTTTTAATTGGATCAACTAATGAAGACGTCGGTGAGCGAAAAGAGCCACATGTGCTTTGTTTTACTTCATTTATCAAGATACGCGATTAGTTACGAAAATGTCGAAACTAATAGGTGATTCGGTCAAAGAAAGAGATATAGGATATCAGGTCATAATAGTAGTTACGAGAGGATACAGATAGTGACCTTCTCTTCTCTCTAAAATGATCAACTAAGATAACGGATATCGCTATTCGGATACACAATTTATGTCATTGCCCCTCATCGAGCAGTATCTTTTTCAACATCATAATATATTTCAATTTTGAAACTTCAAATTTTTCAAGTAATTTTAATTAACCACAAAACACTCCAAAATATATAAACTATGAGCAATTGAATCAGGTAGAAATTTTATCCAAATTGGTGTTTTCACTCGCTGAGGTCGAAATTTAAAATTTTTCAAAAAAATTTTTCAAAAAAATTTTTCAAAAAAAAAGAACTTGCTTTCACTCCACGGAATTTGTTTTGTTAATTTGACTGATTTAGTTATCACTGCTTATTATTTTCATAATTACTAAAAATCTTCATCTCTGAAAATCAGAATTGAAATATAAATATTACTTTGCGATAAACTAATAAGATAGGGTAAGTACTCAACGGACGAAATCAGCCTTCTATATATTCATTTCATTCAAATCATATTTCTTTCTGATTTTCAGAGATTATGGAAATAAATGTAAGTTTTGATAGATTTGTGATAGTTCCTGGACTAAAAATCACCGAAAATTATCTTTAATCTTTTTAGGGAAATGCTGACAGTGAATCGAGAGCAAAGTGGGCATTTGTCGGATGTCGAAGTAGTACTTGACTGGGCAACATTCAAATGCGATTCCACTGATCAGGTACTTGAAATTAATGGATCATTCATAGCATTCTAAAAAGTCATTTGTAAAAAGAATCAAATTTACATGAATGACATTGCATAAGTAAAGATTTTTTCCGAGAAAAATTGAGCTTTTTTGAAGGAAATTTTGTTAAAAAACTTTCTTCTACAGTTATATTCTTCCGATTGCTGCGTATTAATGGGAACAAAATATCTGTCATTTCTCTTACGGTTTGTGTTGACGTTTTCGTACGAAATGTGAATTTTCTGTGGAAAAAAGGTCATATTTTCAGATACTTGATGCCAAATTTCCACCAATAGGATTAACCTCTGCACTTAAAACAAGCCGACCTAACTTAGAACTGCCGACTCGATCAGCTAGTGACTTTAACCTGACAAACGAAAATACCGCCAGGTTTGTTTTTCCTTCTGGGAGTTGTCTTAAATATTAAATTTAAAGGCGAATCATTCAACAGCCTTCATATATAGAAATATCAGTTATAAGCTATCAAATGTCAAGCACATCAGAAATTTTTAGAGATCGCGTGAAAAGTATCACATTTCAGAGGATATGATGTTTCAAGATTGAAGGATAGGTTGATATAAATAGGAAAATTAAAGAAGTATCATCAGAGAAGAGCGAAGTTTGTTCTTTTAGCGGTTCCTTATTTGTTTAGCTGTTTATGAAATTGAAATCAGCGTATAAGCAATGCTATGTTTCAATAGTTTTAGCATCTATTTTTGTCACCAGTAGCAAATGATCCATTCTATAAGGTTGAAATAAATGGTATTTTGTTGAAACAGCATTGCCATATCACAATTGCTAATATAACTATTGATATAACTTAGTCCGTTTCACTGAAATTATCGGAGCAATGATATCGAAGAATTCACATTCAATTTGCATTTCAAAAAATTTCTCCAAATTTATTTGACTGTGACCACAGTTAAGTTTCCTCGAAATCTTACAGTCATTTGTTATCTGAAAAATTTGAATTTTGAAGTTGGTGAAATTATCGTAATTTCAATGGTTTTGATTTGTATCACTGTAATTAACGAAAAGAAAGACTGTTTGAAGGCTCATCTTGAATATGAATTATTATCAGGCTTGAATGTGGATTCTCGCATTATTTGAGATGCAAAATTTTCTCTTCTTTTATTAATTCCTTCTTTAATCTATTGTTTACTATTCTCTGTGTTCACTTAATATCATTCCTGATCTCGCATATCATTTAAGTTCTAATTATAGCAGATGGGAACTGTCTGTTGAAAGCACAGCAGATGGGAATTGTCTGTTGAAAGCACGGCAGATTGCAAATAAGGCTGCGGGATTTGATTGTTAACTGCGCATTTTCTTGACTTACTTCCTCTATTCTCTACTTTCCTTGCTCTTTAGCTTCGTTTATCTGTATGGGAAAACCGTTATTTGATATAATCTATCTTCTTTAAAGGACCATCTCGTCTTAATAAGGACTTTAGACGAGCAAGCTGTGCAAATGCTTTTGTTAAACCTAAGATCCACGGCTGAAAGACGTCTCTTATTGAATCTTTTGGGAGAAAAATATCTTTCATCTAAAATCTATTAAAGTAAAACAGCATGATATTTGATTTGAGCTCGAATTCCCGTTCTCCGATATATCTAACGTTAAGGTTCATCGTTTTGGTTATCACAGAAATTGCTGGAATAACTGATTACGAGATTAAAATAGTGCATAATAATAATCAATTTTCTTATTTGAGTATTACATTATGAATAATTATATATGTTAGAAATCAAACTTAATGTGCGAATCCGAAAATTTTCAGCTTATTAATAGAAAGTATGTCTTAAAATATCTTCATCTTTCTACATTTATTGCAAACTTGATCAATGCAAAGTGATTCATCGTACATCATTTTAAAATTTTGACTAAGTTTTCAGTTTTTTGTTTTTTTCATTTTTGAAAAAATTTAGTGGATTTTTAGACTCGCAAGTGCTCTCAAACATAATGAAGTGATATAGAGACAGAACGATAAAAGCAATTAAAACAAAAAAAGCACCTTTCAAAGTGTTTCTTGTTTTTCACGTTTTTCATAGTATATTTACATGTTGCGCAATTTTCTCATCTTTCTCAATATTGAATATCCTAGTGACTCGAAACATCGATATGTATACTAACATTATTGATAATAACATGCAGCTAACTTAACCCTCCGTTTGCTAAAAAGGCTTTTTAGGCCCGCATGAGCAGCAGTTTGCTAGCGCAAGTCTTCTTTCTTATGTTTATTTACTTTTTTACTTCCCGAAATGGCTCAACTTATTTTTTTTTGAATATTCTTTAGTGGAACCTATCATCTGTATCTGCATACGTATCCAAAATTTACCATAATATTCCAACATTTATATAAAAAATGACATCAAAAAATATTTCGAATGGTTTTTAAACTTTTCTTTGAAAATATCATTTTTTTTTTTTACAAAATATTTAGTTTCTTTGCATAGTGGTAGCGCAGTAAAGGTAACAAAATTTTTACGTATATATTTTTTACGGATTCTTTTGAAATAAGTAATTTGCGAGATTTCATTATAGCCGTAGTTGTTCAAATATTTATGAAACTTACTTCGAAACAAAAGACAGCCCAAACAAGTGATTATATTAATTGGAGCTTGTTTTCTGGATACATGTAAAGTGAAAGGGTTTATTGTATTTTCATATACTGACTGTCGATCAGATTTATTTTTCAGCATTTTTCGAAATGGATCTTTGTAAAAAAGTTACAACAATGGTAGTTATTTTTATTGCATGTTTCCTATCTAACTGCAATCACAACTCCAAGCAGTGAAGCTTAACTTTTTAATTAAAAGTGCTTCCATGTGACATTTAATTCTGCAAAACATTTCAAATTAACTTAATATTAATTTGAACTAATAAGTTATACATTTTTGAAACTTATTTTGTTTTCTTCTCTAACTCTTCAGTTAAAAAGTTCTAAATAAGGCAGTAGCATTGCTTATTTTTCGTGCAGTAAGCAATGTTATGTTTACATAAATTAAAATTTTTTTTTTTAATTTACTACATGCTCTTCTTTTCCGAGAAAAAGCATTGTATTTTAAGTTTTTGGGTTCGCCTGTGAAAAGCTCAGTGAACCGATTGAAAATATGATTTCTACCATTCTCTATTCTCTGCTGATGGGTACAAATTACCCGTCAGAGGTTTGCTATACCCATCGTCATAATTATTTTATTCAACATTTGTTTATTTCAACATTTGTTTATAAGAACATGTGGTTCTCTGCCTAGATAGGATTATCCCTGTACTGTGTTCTACAATAGCACTAAGAATCAATGGTAAAATAAAAATGGATTATTTCTGGATTTAGGCATCTGCTGATTGTTGAGGCAAAAGGTTTTGCTCTCCACTTATTTGATATTTCATTTCTCGATTATATTTGCAAAAACAGTAGATTTTTTTCTGAAAATTTTGTTTTATTTTTGCTACTTCGACTTATTTTTCTAATTAAAAAAATCGAGCAGCAACAAATAAATAAATTAAATTAAGAATTCGTGCTATCTCACTGCTGAAATTCGTAATTTGCAGTTACTTCCAAAAATGGTCTTTTTGCACTCAATAACTTCTTACATATTTTGACTCATCTTGACACTGATTTTTATCCTGACACTGTTTCGTCAGGAAACGACATTAAAATAGTAAGGGATGTCAAAATAGTATATCTACTCAATGTAAACAGATCATTTTGAAAAACTTCAGATAGGAAATAAATACTACTCTAATTTTGAAAGAAGATAAACAAGGGTGTCGTGTTTAAATGTTTCGCACTTAAATTTCAATGCAACGGTACTGCAAACCTAATTAATTAAGATATCCTTCACAAATATACTTTTATTCTTCAACTATATTTGTACCATTGGCATATTTGATGTACACACACTCATTTCCTTTCAAATAATTTCAACCAACCAGAATTTGATTTAATTCTGTATGTCTAATTCTTATTAAACATTACCACTAAATTGAATAATTGCTTATCCTCTATCTGCTTAATTGCTTTTCTCGATAGGTCCTTGTAAATCCTAAATACACACCGTAATACAGGCTAACACGGTCACTTTCTGTCCATTATTTTTTCATTTGTTTTTGATCCAATTTATTTGTTTTCTCTATTTATTTTCCATATCATTTGAGATGCATCAAACTTCCGATATCATCGTCGCTGCTTCCGGCCAAAATAATGCGTCATTAATCATTTTAGATTGATTAGATTAGCTAAATTATTTCCTTTCATTTCATTTTCTATTCGGATAAATAAGTTTATGCATCCACTTTGTTTAACACTGAAAATTTCTCGTCTACGATTATCAGTCTTCTGGCCATCTTCTGGCCATCATATGGGACAGTTGTATGATATGTTCAAAAAAAAACGAAACTTATTTGCTTTTACAAGGATTTGTAAAAATAAATTCATCTCGAGGTATTAGAATAAAAGTTTTTTCTATGTACTATGTAATAGATTATTTTTAGATTATATACTAGATTATTTCATTTTTCTCTAAATTGCCTATTGCTTGCCTAACACGTTCTGTTCTTTTCGAAATTTTTCATCGAGTTTTTTTTTGTTGTGATTGATTGAAAGGATAATGAAGTATGAGTAGAATAGAGAATGTCTATTGGCATAATAAATATCAATGTAATTTTGAAATGGATCATTAATCGTCCTTATTATGTCTGTAGATTGAAAATTATTTAATCGTTTCATTCTTTTGCAGCAAATTCTGTAATACCAATATTTTACACTCACTGGGGAGTTTTCGTGATTGTTTTTAACGAATGATTTAAACATTCTACAAAGCTTGCTAGAAAGATCGCAATAAGCGATTATGTTCCGCCTCACTCCCTAACAATGAATTGTCTAATTATTTAATATTTTTTGAATAAGATAATGTCTATGAATTCCTTCTGGATTTTGCTATTTTAGCATATATTTTAACTATTTTCCTTCTGGATTTTGTTATTTTATTTTATTTTGCTTTTATTTCTTGGACCATTTATTAAAAATCAAAAAGCACTGGATAAAAATGTATTAATGGAATATTTTCTGAATTTCCTTTCTTCTACGGTCAGTTTTCCTTGATTCGCTTTTGATAGTTGGATGGATTTACTTTCTGTTTGCATTTTCTATCCTTTTTCCTGTGTGGAATTGAAGAAAGTACTATGAAGCATTAGACTTATAATTGATGATAATTATTCGAGGAAAAAAATTTTCTGATGCGATAACGATATCACATAATGTTTTATTGAGCATTTTACTAAAGTGGCAAACTGGATTGTAGCAAATTATGTGTTTGACCTGCTTTCACAATTTCTTCAAAATATTTTGAAAATATAAGCTGCGTTTTCCAGTATTAATAAACTAAATTCATTTCTTTTTAGCTAGAAATCGAAGTAAATCTAGAGAAAAACTTAGTTAGACAAAGACACTTCTTGTAGTACGAAAAAGAAATATTGGAAAAAAAAGTATTCTTTATGAGAATATCATATTTCGAAAGAGACTTTTGTCAATGGAATTGACTTATAAATCCACTTCGTTACTTTCGGAAGTTATTCTGCAGATTACGAGTGAATCTATAGAGCAAAAATAATTACTCCTAATTTTTACATTTACACTCTTGCTATTGACCTATAACATTTACTTCAAGGTTTGTTAAACATATTTCACAACTTCTGATACTTTATACTTAAGCTAACTGTCCCTCATCCATTATGATTTTTAGGAAGCTAACGAAGTTAGTACGGAAGAGGTGACTACCATTTTACCATTTCCCCTCTGTACTTATAATACTGTACTGTATTAAATGCTAAGCTGAGCATTCAAACTAGTTTAATAATTAAAAGGTTTCTTTTTGATGAGTTCAATATATTGTAATGAGATTGGATAAGTCGCATCTTTAATAACTAATAGTATTTATCATTCTTAAATTAACCTTTCACTAAGGTCATCTCACCCTAACCGGCGGAATCATTATTTTGTCATGAAATTATTCTTCAGTATTACACTTTCGTCTCTTAACACTGCTCCCTGTATTTAGTATCCAAACAGTTGGAATTGTTTGGTGGCGATCATTATTTAAACTCTGTTCAATTCAACTTATCCAATTAGTTGTATTTTTGCTATTTTGACTTACAAAAATACATAGTATTTGGATCTGAAGATAGCTTTAGTATTTCGCTACTTTTTTATAATGTTAATTTTTTAATAAAATTTTTTAGCAATAAAACGTCAAGTGAATCGGAAACGATAATGGATTACCGGACATTCAAAAAACGTGACGATAAAGGCTCTCGAGCAGTCAAAAATCTTGCTATGCATTTTCAAAGCTTGAAAAATATTCAAACAACTGCTCAAACTGTTGAACGTATGCTTAAAAATTTCAGTATGCTTTGCAACGAGGCTTGAAAATAAACGAAACAATTCCTTTCAGCTAATAGTTTTAAGGAGGAAATCTGATAGTTTTCCAATGATATCTCAATCCTTGTTATTTTCCATATACACGAAATGTACAGATTTATCATTTAAAAATGCTACACAATTTAAGAATATGACCTAGAAAAGTTTCAGACCATAGCAATCTAAACAACAATTTGCCACCACCAGTTCGAATCACACCATATTCAGGTGTTAAACCAAAGGTTTGCATTATTTTAGTGCAATACAAATTTATTTTAAAAATCCAAATTTTAAAATTATGAGTTTTGTACAGTTTGGTTCAAATAAGTCAGGATTCAATTATATCAATAATAATTCATGAGTAATTTGAATTATAATTGTTACTAATCTTTTTTGAATACTTAGGAAAAGTTCTCGATTTAATATGTTTCTCTTTATGATTCAATTTTTTTTCATTTTTTTTTTCATCACACAGTGTGACCATAAAGTCTATTCACAAATTTTCGACTTTCGGAATGAAATTTTAAATTGAATTGGAATCAATTTCGGAATCAATATTATGGTTGGATGCTCATGATTGAAGTGAACTATCCGTACATAGTTCACTTCAAAGTCGGCCTTGAAATTAGTCCTGGGGAGTAGAGGAATGGCGACGCAAGGAAGGCATACAACAATTTCCTTCCATTCATTTTACTCCTCCATATCCTTTCCTACACATGCAATACCTATGTATATGTCTTTCTCCAAACAAGTAAGAATACTTGAAGTTGGAAAGGGAAATTTTTTTCTTCAAATAACACTTTTCTTATCAAATCTTAGCTAAAAAAAAGAAATGAAAAAAAGCACCTTTCCATTCTATACCATACCATTCTCGTTCTTTCCAATTAACTTCGTCATACTCTGCTAATTAGGGACTATCAAGTAAGCCATGGCGTCATTGCAGTAATAGCCTTAAGGAAATCGAAAAAATGGGACAAAGCCACACGTTATTAGCTAGGCTTTAGAAATCAAATAAATGCTTTAATTGTTCACAAAATTTCACAATATTTTTGAGGAGCTTTTTGTCATGCGATTGTTTAGGCATTAGATATTCCTCCAACAATTATCATTTTTTAACTATTGAGCAATCATGTTAATTTGATATTAACTTTGAACTTCGGTTACAATCCTTATTATCACTTAATAAACTCTGTTCTAAAAATCGATCTGTTGGTAATTAATTAAAGAAAAAAGTTGTTTGAACTGATTCTATCGCTATAACAGAAGCATAGTTTGGCTGTGTAATGGCGTATATAGGCACTAAAAATGTTTCCATAATGATGCGAAGGAGGTCAATGTTTGAGATGAGACATTGCTAGAGTAGGAATGAGATTACATTTGGAGAATGGAGTTTGGAAATAGAATGTGACTGGAACCATGATAATGCAAATATCAATGATTGATAACAAAAACATTTCTCATTTTTAACATATATTGCCGATAATTGTTGTAATGATTTTATTATAAGTTTCTAATATTCAAATGAGAATCACGAAAAAATAACTTTAAATCCATTCAACAATTTCAAATGAAGAGCGAATAGCAGTATAATGACAACTGTTAATGGATTTATTCAATGTTTTTGCATGTTATTCATACTTCCACTTCTTTATTCAGTGCCTGTTAGAACTTTGCGCGTTTTTTTTTTTTATCCATCATTTCCAGGGTATGGATATTATTAAGCCAGTGGCGTTCCGGCCATATGCTTCACGCAAGTCAGACAAATGGCAAACACTAATCTCATCGTCGTTCTCTTTTTACAATAGCAACAAGAAGAAAAATGATTTTTTAACAAAGCGATTATCAAAGTAAGTTGGAAAAAGATCTTTTGAGATTTCAAAAATAATAACTTTACAATTAGCATTACTGGTATTCAAAAATTCAGTTTCGTGGGGATTAATGAATTCTTCATGAAGCATTGAGTTTTATGGCGCTTTCCTATGGTCATCGGTCAATAATCCATTTCCAAGCTCTGATCGATAAGATTCAGAAAGTTCATCCTATCTACCAATCTTCTGGTTTTCTTATTCCTTTTTCAATGCTGAGGAGAATGCTTCTTTTTTTTTCCCGTTTGTTTACTTCTTCGTTTATTTCCTTTACTTGCTTACTTTCTCGTTTATCTGTGTTAATAATCATATCATTTACATGGTTATGATGAGTTAATTTAAAATTCATTACATCTTTTACTGGAAGTATTACAGCAGTGATGAATTAAAGCAGTCTTCACAACATTCGAAGCACGCTGTGTCAAGCCCTTCTATTCCATCATCAGTTAATGGTTGCAACAGACCGAGAGCCATCTATCAACCGTCCACTAGGTTTAGTAAATTTTATAAAATATTCATTTCTCTTTGTGACATTTTATTATGTTTATAGTAGAGATCTGTTTATCTGCGTACAACATATGTTTGTTTTTTCTGCAAAGCTTTGCTCCGAAACACGGGACACTGGATCAACATAATGCTACTCTCAAGTTCGTTTAATGGTTATTTTACATTTACAAATTCGAGATGCAGCTGTGGAATGGAAAAGATTGCTTGAAAAAAATTTTGATAATTAGATATCTTTTGATATTTTGCTTAGAAATTATGTCTTTGATTGAAAATCACTGGTCAATTATTTGACTTATTTGATAGATATGCAGATTAGACTTCAAATATTTGGATAAATTAGATTTTAAATATTCGTGAAACAATTACAGCTTCCAATTGGCATCGACAATGGTTGAGCAGAGAAGATCTAACAAATTTGAGGCTAAGGAGAGTGATTATGATGTAGTGCCAGAATATATTGAACGCGACAAGTTTTATACTGATGGTTAATTTATCGTTTAGTTTATCCACTTTAAGAATGACTTTCAAATACTTTGACAGATTAAAATTATAAGTGAATCAGATGGTTGCGATATTGATTAGAACGAACTTTGAATAAAAAGCAGTTAAGGATTACAGTTTTTCCGTTTTTGGGGCTCTTCATTTCTGAAATTATGGAAATTACATCATTATTTTTTCTATCGTATGAGTTCTGGCTTTTGTTGTTATGTTTGATGAAAAATATCCTATTATTTTTTTTCCTTTTACTGATTCATTTAGGTTTTGTATTGGCTTAGTTTTGTATTAATAAACTATTTAAATAGTAACCTGTTTCGGAATAAAAATAATTGATTAGCCAGTATAGACTCTAATGACTCACTTTTCTGTTTTTTGTTTACACCAACTAGTGAAGTTCTTTCACAAATAGCGATACCTTAAATTAGAATCTTGTGAGGTCATTTGTTAAAACTAATTTATAAACTAAAAGACAGATTTGACATCAAACATTAACAGTTATTTTGATTTAGAATTCGAAACTCCTGACTGAAATTTAGATTGGGAAAGTTCTATATTAGAAGTCCATGATTATTAGATTTTTTTATTTCTTTTTTTAAAATTTTTTGTTAATCATTGCGAAACAATTAATTTATAGTGGATTCGACAATCAATCAGAATTATTCTGTTGCACATTCGATGCCATACTATAACAATCTATCATCCGAAAAAATTGCTTTTGCAACAGCAACTCCAAATAATAATACCAACATTAGTCATGATAAAATACAAAAACAACAGCAACAGAACGGCAATGCAGCAATGAATGTAATAGCAGGGATTTCATCACTAAATCTTGTTAAGGTTGGAATTTTACGAAAAATTTTTATGCATTTGCAACCTTAGGAAACTCTAGATGTTTAGTTACAGTCAGCTATCAAGAAGTCAGTAGATCATTCCATGTGTAATATCTTCAGAAAGAGTTGTAGGTATCTAAAAAATTTTGTAACCGTTTCTGAATAGCTTCTTTTATTATTCATGTTAATAATAACTTTTTTGTTCACAACGTTTCGATTTACTGAGAAGGAAATTTCTAAAATAATCTGCAGAGTCAATCTTTTCTTTTTTTTTTTGTTTCTGTTTTTTGATTTAGCTTATTCCAGTCTATAAATTTGTAGGAATAAGCAATGTGATGCACTTGATAGGTTAAGAAAAAAGAAAAACCATGTGTTTTGTACATATTTGCATTATTATAGAAGTCTCCTTCTTCACAGCAAGTTTGTGGTTCGAATGCTTCTTCTGTTAGTCGCTATAGCTCAGGGATACACGTTACACCTTCACCAAGCGATTCCGGTATTGTCGATTACGAGGTTTATTGTAATTTCCGTTGCACAATTTTATTACTGCAATTTAATCGACTTCACGCTGACTACATTTATATATATTGAGAAAGACAATGAACTTATCGAGTCTAAATAATGAAGAATTTCTTGGACCATAAATGGGAAATCGCTACTAAAGCATACTTCTTTAAAAATCACTACTTTTAAGAAACCATTCGCTGAGTGAATCTATAAGTTCATTGTTCATCAATATGACTTTACATAATATTAGCAACAGATATCATGTTCTGTGCTTTTTGGAAAAGTTTTTCTTCTGGAGTTTTGAATACCGTTTATGAATTTTTAAATTGAATTGGGTGGTTCTTTCTCGTAGATCACACCAAATTTAAATGTTTAAATTTATGATGTATCTCGTCAATTATATTCACTTTTGTTTTCTCAAAACCCTTTAAATTTCAGGATTGGTTTTTTTTCGCTCCTGGAATTCCATTTCGTAAACATAATTTAATAAAAATTACTGAATATTTTGATGAAAACTTAATATGAAGCTGATGTAGGAGTAGAAAGGCTTTGCATAGATAAGCTGGTATTAGTTTCCGACGTGTTATTCAATAGTAATTATAAATGAATTCGTTTGCTTTAAAGTAGAATACCTTTTAGACAATCATTCGAGATAAAGAGAACGAACTAACAAACGTGCGAGCAGCAATGGAACAAAACGAGGAAGTCGTAGTGAAAGTTTATCTAGAAAAAGAAAGAGTTTGGAAGGAACAACTTGCTGATCTCAAACAGAAGCTGCAGGTCATTATTTTCTGGTTTGATAGATTAAAGACAAATCTGTGTTTTTCATTTAAATGGGTTGATGCTTGTCAGTTTTAAATTGTGTTTTTATTCGAATCGAAGCATAAAAGATTTTCAACACTACATTGAACCAACAATTATTTTTTCCAAACTGAATGTTTAGGCTAGTCAACAAGGAGAAAATGCACTACGACAACAAATTCAACGATGCAACCAAGAACGAGAACAATTCCAAGGAACAATACAGAATCTTACCAGTGATAAGCAAGGATTGCAACGCAAGGTTATTCCTATTGTCTCCTTTCTTTTTGAATGAACCGTTCTTATATCTTGTGAAATTTCTCTAGCATTTCTGTCGTTAAGAAATTTAAAAAGAAAAAAAAAAAGGCTTGTAGGATTTTAAATAGATTTTTAAGCGCTAAGAAACATATGATGCATAAAATCTGGAAAGCATCAAGTTGTCGTTTATCTAAAAACCGATTTTGTGTAGTGATAGGTAATAATCGAGTAGACTTGATGATATGAAAAAAAATTTATAGTTTTTAATAAACTGTATATTCTAGTGTTTGCAAATAGAACATGAATTGTTCCAACTTCGTGAATGCTTCGGTGTACTCATTCGAAGTCGTGATGACATTGTTTGCGGACCATGTCGCAAACATATAACATGTGATGTTACTGCAGCAAATACCAACAACAATATTATTGACAAGCGTGTTAAACCTCCACTGCCAATACCGCGATATTCCAAGGTTCCTAAATATGTTCTAAATATGTTCTAAGGTTCCTAAATAAGTTCCTAAAAAAAAAATTGTTCTTATAAAGAAACTTCTCCATTTTTTTGTTATGTGATCTTCGTTTTCATTCTTTCATATTTGATTAGTTGAATGTCAGTTGAGTTCACATCAAATAAATTAAATTCAGGATAGAATTTCGAATTTTGATATTGCAAACATTACTAGGCAATGCTTTAGGAATCGTCGTCAGAACGTGAATTGCGAATTGAAGTCGAAGAGCTAAAAGACGAGGTGTCAACTTTGCGTGATACACTCAATGAACAAATCAGTCGCTTTGCTGACGAAAGGAAACGCTGGGAAGAGGAACGGATTAAAGTGATTTTTTGAAGTTTTTGCAAACATATCTTGCGTAGAAAAATGTTTGTGTTAATTTGAAATTATAAAAATTTTATAATCTATACAATATTGAACAAGTGACGAACGACCAAAAATTGTTTGAAATACTTTCATCTTAAAGGAGCGGTAACTTTAAAAACTTTATGATCGTCTAGGAATGTTTTGTACTTCACACTTCTCTTAAATTATGTTAGATTTTTCTATGCTACCAATATCAGCAGGCGTTTTACAGCCTTTTTAAGTGGAAAAGTAAAGAAGATCAATAGTTCGGTAATAATAGGGGTACTAATTTGTGCACAAGGATTTCATAACTTTTGAATAAATTTGATTTTGTTGAATTTTTATTCTACTGCAATATGATTTAAGGATCAGTTAGCAGTTCCTAAAATATAAATTGAATATATATATATATATATATATTTCATGAGATTTTTCATGAAATAATCTCGAAAATTTTGTGAATTTACAGATTTTGAAGTCCTCGCCATCAAATCGACTAGGTCTCTTGTCGACGAGTGATTCTTCTTCGGTGGAAGTAAGTTCTCAACCAGCAAAAGACCAGAAAATCTTAACCGACGGTAGATCATATATTGTTAGTCAGGATCGTATAATCTGATAGATTTTAAATACGAATTTTTTTTTCTACCATTTTGTTATAAATCACTGTATAAGTTATTGTAATCTTCACTCTTTTATGTGCCATTTGTTTGATTGTTTTTCATTATCTATTTTCCTTATTCAAAGAATGTTTTTTCTCAGTAAAGTGACTTCTATCAATGGATTAAATTTGCAGTCATTTCTGTGTAATCATAGAAGTTCTGCGATAGTTTTTTAATGGTATGTCAAAATTAAACTTGCTGAATGATAAAAAAAGCTTTTAATTTTATTTATTGCTTTTTTTCATATGCTTTAGCTGCCGTCCAACAAAGAATCTCACACAGGAGTCTTAATACTTTAAAACCGGGGTACAATTTGTGTCTGGGTCTGTATTAAGTAGTGATTATGAAGTACTCGATATTCGAGCCTATATTCAAATAAAATTTACTCAACTAAATACCTTAAATTATGAAATAAATAAATACTTCTCAAATGTAATAGAATACTCTGACCTAGTATGAGATCATTATAATAGTACAGTCTTTTCTATGGAAAATATCAAAAATTAAACAAAATCGCAAAAATTGGATAAAATTTTCTGGTAGAAATAAATTATCAAACACTAAGTAGCTGAAAAAAAGTGTAAGTTTACGTGAATTTGCATGCAGACATGCAAATTCATCTGATTGTAGTGGATGTCTGATAACATATCATCGCTATGTGAAGATACATGCTACACACTCATAACCAGCAGTGCTGGCACTCATGTTTCTGATCGCGTTAGCAACTTCTGTTTTTCATATTCAGTGTTTCTAGCTTTAGGATCACTTTGATATATCTGCAAAACAATTTTGTGGAAGTTATTTAGAGAAGTAGTGATCGTATGAAATTGAAGTTAAACAGGTAAAAACGAGAAAAAGAGACAGAGAACCCGATTTATGATGCTGAAAGTCTTTTTCGGTTAATACTGCACATTCAAAAATATTAAAATAACAAATCGGAATTCATGGCGGACAAAACCGTTTTAAAACATACAAAATGTGATAAATATAGGGGAAACAAGATCTTATGGAACTGAGATTTTGATTACAATCGGATTTGAAGAAACCGGAATAGTGATTGTTTGTTGATATGGATGTTAAAAGGCTATTTTGTGATACCACTTCATTTATGTTTCGCATTATACGTAATCAATAGCAAGATTTAAGCAATGTTGGATAAATGCTTCGAAAGTAAATTCAAAAGAAAATAGCAATGTGTTGCGAGATTCAAAGATTTGTTGTAGCACTTTCTGCTTTAATTTGAAATACAACATTGGGTTTATTTGTCTGAATTATGAAAAAACCATCTCTTTAAACGATCAGCTAAATCAACGAGATTGAAAATAAAAAATAAGTGTCTTCCACAGTGAATTAAAACTTCTGCTTCTTTAAATAGTGCTTTCTGTTTCGATTAGATTATTCAGGAGGATCAATAAGTCAGCAAAGCAAATAGACAAAATAAGTGGATTGCTATTGAAAAAAGATGGTCAAAAATTACAAGAGAAAATATGATAAAAGCTTCAACAATAACCTGATTATGCCTTCCGTTATGATACAACTGATGTCCATCGAGTGGAACAAGTTTTTCTATCGTGTTTTTCTTTTTCTATATTTGTCTTTGAAGTTAGTCTTATAAATCGTTCGTTCGGATTATTTTCCTAGTCGTATCATTTTTTTTTTAACTACCATTTTTTAAACTCATTCAGTTAGAATGTCACTTCCGCTGTTACTTTTCTCCCTTTTTTCTTTTTGTCAGTAAATCTTTGCTCAGATGAAATACTTATTGTTGTCAAAGGAAAATATTCGTAACTGACCGAGTTCACTGGAGAGAACTTGTAGCACTGTTCTACCATGTAGTTTAAAATCGAAATGCATCATATCTTATAACTTAAATGATTAATTTGAATGCCATGGAAATTTTCCAGCGAGCTAATAATTAGTGTTGTCATCAGAATTTCTTTTTTTTCAATGTTGGACGATTTCACCAATTTCTTCTAATACAATTCCCTCATTCTTGTTTCAAGCAATTTTGATATATTTCATTCATTACCTTCAGACGACATCCAATATAACGCTATAAATTGGCTTTATTAGTGGCTGTAATTAATTGAATCAATCCAGAAGTATTTAACATGAATTGAGAGTAATACCGGTGTAGAATAGCACATCTATCGTTTTGCTGCCGTATTAGAAATCACTTTTTTTTTCTAAGTATCATTACTTAATTAGAGTTGAGATCATCTTGTTGTGCTTGACATAATCTTATGTCTCTTTTAAGCTTCTTTTATATATACAGCAAAAAAACAAGTGCTCAGTATTTATCATATTGAGAGTAATATCGGTGTAAAACAGCACATCTATTATTTTGCTGCCCTATTAGAAATCACTTTGTTTATGACTTCTTTTTCTGCCACTGGTATTTATCATCTGTTTTTTTTCAAGTCATCTATTTTTTTTTCCAGATATTTAACATCTGCACATCCGTAATGATTGCGCAGACTTGAGCTCCATCATGATTTTTTTTCTTTAATTTCTGCCAGAAAATTAATCTAAGGAAAAAGAAATGTAAATGAAAAAGCTCTAAAAATTGCTTCAATCAAAAAAAAATTATAATGGAGACCAATCTTTTCTCCGATATAAAAAAAATGATATCACAAAATCGCAAAACAAAAACAAACGTAAAGAATATTGCTAGATGACCAACCAAATAATTCCTTTACTTCAATGATCCGGCGATTTTGATGTCTACCAATGTTCCACATTCTTATTCTTGTGTCGTGACAAACTCTTTTTCCAGCTGTCTTATTCTCTTCGATTCTATGATATCTCATAACTTCTTCATTACATTTCACGAATCCAGTCTTCCTTTATCATAACATATTGCGCAAAAGTCTGTTAAAAGTTAAAAGAATTGGAGAGAACAGGGAAAGAACCTTTTGCGCCATCTTCAAGTTAGGCATCAAACCGGAAGGTGATATCGTCACAGCTATGTTTGGTTTCCACTAATATAAGAGTTTTGCAAGAAATGACAATTTCACAGTCCACTCTTTTCTGCTTTCCTTTTACTGTCATGAAAAAGAAATCTTATAATGTGGTTTGTTTGTGCTACAATAAACTTCAAGCATTATTACTTCCTTGAGAAGCGATTATTGTAGCCAGAAACTGTTATGAGAGATTATTCTTTCATTATGTCTAGTAAAAGTTTTTTTCCCACAAATCTTTGATCATTGATTTCGTAGGAATCACTTTTTGCTCTGTCATTTTTGCCTATAACCATTTTGCATAATTTTGTTACTAAAAAAATTGTTTTAAAACTGAATGTTAGAAATAAAAACTGAAGATTAAAGCAAAATTTACTTGGGTCATTTTGAAGAAATATTAAGCGTTATTTAAAGAAATTTTCATAAGATTAGTCCCGTAACAAAGAATAATGATTCACTAATGTAATTTCATCTAATTATACCCAAAGGATATTTCATAAATAACGGTGAATAGTGGACACATGTCTGGTTAGTTAAACCTGCATTACCTTTTCCTTCACTTTCTTCATGGTCAACCCAGTTCTTCTATTCGCTTTTATCTAACTTTCTATTGCACTGTCTACCTCATATATGCTACAATTTCGTCACAGTTTGGTACACATACGAATTCAATCAAATTTCGAATTACTTCAACGGCTCACGCATGTACGCAGGATAATGAAAATTTGTTTTCTTCTTTTCATTTCAAACTGCACGACAGCTTTATACAATGTTATGCAAATACTGAAAGCATTACAAAAGCTTTTGCAGTGTTTACTTGGTGACCAGAAAATGAACTAATAATCTATTCTTGTATGCTACTTATTAGTTGTGATCTAGTAAAATTCAATTTAAAACTATAGCCATCAGATTTCACGAATTAATTTGTTTAAAATAAGGATTTCTTACAACACGTAGTTTGTAATTTCATGAAATATGGAAATAAAAGGAAATAAAGTAAACATTGCATATTACTTCTCTGAATTCAATAATATACTGTAACACTGTAGTTGTGGACTACATTTGCTAACGTGTAGTTTTTTCACGTTTTCTTCCGTTTCTTCCATTTTGACAGTAATTTTATAGTTTTTTCAGTAATTTATGAAATTTAGATTGATTGCAATTCTAGTAGTAGAGATTGAAATATGTAAAAAATGATTGATTCAGAGAAATTCTTTCAAATATTTTAACTTTTCTTGATTCAACGGAGTGCAACTATTTCGGTACATTTTTATTACAATTTAACACGAATTTCGCTTCTTTTATGCGAAACATATTTTCAGTGTTTTTCGTACCGTAAAAATTTATATTTTATTTCAGAGTCCGTCCACTACTTTCCAGAATGTTTCAACAAAACAGGACATATGTAGGTTACTTGAAATGCTTTTCGTAGGAAAAAAGTTTAAATTTTGAAAAATTGATTTGTTAATTTTGAAAAGAATAATTTTAAAGCTATCAAATTCTTCTCAAATACTAACTATAAAGATAAGAATATATAATGAACATATTTTTCTTATAATAAATAAAATCACAGAAAAATTATCGCAAATTACTTGCACACAAAATTTTCGTATAACATGAATTATTAGTGGTTGGCCATAGTGGCAACAAATTGATATATTTCTTGAGAATTATGCAAATGACAAAAATTACACAGCTCTATGTGGGCTAAAACTTGTCCTTCGCGATGAATTTTACCTGCTTTTCAACACTTGTGTTCATGAAGAATTTAATGATAAATTATAAACAAGAATGCATGAGAAATGTATGAAAGTGTAAAATAATTGTAAGCGCAAAAATGTTCACAAAAAGTAATGCATACAAATAATGTAATTATCGCAAACAATGCCTTTATTTACCAAGCTTGTTCATTGGAAGAGTGGACATTTTCCTGTTTGTTTTTTTTTTTTTTTTTGGAGACAGCGAACCGGTTCTTTTATTCACAACGACATTTAATCTCATCGCATAAAATGCTCTATCAAAGATAGTTAAAGAAACAGGCAAACTTTTCCTGCTATTTCATCCCAACTGGATAATAATTACGATAGAAATCCCATTTATCGCCAAAATACAAAAAACTGTTTTGTATGGGTTTGAATGCTGAAAGGGAAGTGGACATAAGATTTGCCAGCACAGTTTGAATTAAGTTACAAAAATTTCTAAGAATAAAATGATGCTGTAGAATATTTTGAAAAGTGAAGGCTGGTTTGAAATTGACCATTTACTCAAAATAAATTAAAATTATATATTTATGACCTAGAATTTTAGTTTAAGTACACAAAAAACTTCGACAAATACTAATTTTCGATAAATATGAATTCACGGCTAAATTACCCTGAATATCATCACCTTGTAAATATATAATTTTAATTTACAAACACTTCTAACTGGATAAGTCAGAAATGAAATACTTTTCTTGTTTCTGTTCTCTAAACGTAGTTTAAAAGCAAAGTTTGATACTGGAGTTTTTCTCCAGTTCAGATAAGACTGATCAATCCCTACACTATGAGGTCTATCCGTAGTCAAAATTAGATCAGAGCATTTCCTTAATCAAAACTATTCGTGCAGCCAACCACCATTTGAATTGAATTAAAAACTTTTAAACATTTTAAAACGTTATACTAAGAATTCTTAGTTTAGAGAGTTGGAAAAATCTGAAAAGGCTTGATAAGTGTTTACGTGGACATCGGTTACATCATCAAATAATTTATCCCACAATTAAAACAATTAACAAACTGATTTTCATAATAATTTTGATTCCAGCTATTTGCTTCTTTTATCCTAATTCTGGAAATCATCGTTTGGAAATGCAACACAATAAACGGCACTGAAATTGAAGTGCAACAATTATTCGATAATGCGCTCAAAAATAGTAGTGTGTTAGAAGTTCAGAAACCTGTTAGTGAGATAGTGAGGCGATCGAGAGCTGCCGATTTCTCGAAGAATGTCGCTGCACTTCCAACTAGCTTTGTTTACTCTCAGGCTGCTGGTGGTACAATAGCTCAACCAAGGTAAGGTTTCCGTAATGCTATAACTCTTTCACTATTAGGTTTGCACTTTTCAGTCTCAGGAAGTCAAAAATTTCTTCCTAAAGTAAAACCAATTTTTAAAATTTAGAAAAATTAGATAAAACCACTGCAATTTTTTAATGGTTTCATTGGCAGAAATTGAACCAAACTGCCTTCTGGAAATTAACAATGATATACCCCATTTATATTGTTTAAGGAGAGATGTTCGTTATTATGGTGCTCCTAACAAAAATGGTGAAATAATAAGTAAGATGGGTATATCAACGGATTTTAACCCAATTCTTCTTCTTGGACATCGCGGGAGACCAGGCGTCAAAATTCGTGTCAACCAGCGTACTTTTCAGTACATGAGTGCCTTGCTAAGTCAAATTCTTGATCATGAAATCGTATATATGCAGTTACCGGATGTACACGAACAAATTGAAGAGGTGCTTTCAAAAATTTAATTTAAATTTAGATATGAATAATATCAGTAACTACATGTATAGTACTTAATTAATTTTGACACGTATCACGACATTATAATCTCCAAAGATACTTCAGATCTCAGCTCAAATAAAGATATGTAATATATATGTTTCGAATTACCGCCCGCCGCAGTGTCTGAATATTTATCCAGCACCACCAAAGTTTATTGTTCTTAATGTGGAAGATTTGGACATTGGGTAAAATCCTGCAAACCTTTTAATAATAAATCCTTGAAATTTTGAAATCTTGATTTGTATTGCAGTATGAAATGCTTAGCTTTTCTGCTTAAATAGAATTCGTCACCACAATAATATGAAATTGGCATGTTGATTTTGCCGATATAATTCAAAAGTTAGTGACTCAAATCCGAGAAAAGTAATGATAATGTTGCAGAGTGACAGGTAACTTGGACGGTATTGCCCAAATCCTGCTACCTATCCAGCTTTTTGGGATCGTTCATGCTAACTTCTATCACGTTAGTTCAGCTTCATATTACAATGCATACAAAAGTATTTATAGTCCGGGATCAAGCAATAACATGATCATATTTGTAATGTTTTGTTGGTCAAGCATTGATTGATTCATAATTTCATGACCTAATTTTTCTCCTTTGTTGTATACTATGCAATTTTTAATGCAATAAGGACTCAATATTTTGATGATTCTTCGAATGATATTTATTTAGCTCATAAATTATAATTTATCTATCTATTTGTTATTCCGACTACTGAATGATTCATTTTAAACTTCTCTTGTATTGGGATAATGCACTACTTCAGTTTTCTAGTTCTACTTTACTCTTTTTAGTTTTTCAGCTCAATTGTTTACTGATTATCAGTCTTTCAGGTATCAGCCACTATAACCTTGAAGTTAGAGCATTCACTATCTGGAACACCTCAAGTGGTTTTATACGGATGTGATATAGAAATACCATTTGCCGATGTGTGCATTCAGTGTGGTGGTATTTTGGGTGACCTAGCAAATTTGTTTTACCGAGTAAGATCTGTTAAATGAGGAAATGGTTTTAGTTTCTTGGAAAATAAAATCCTTTTTTGGAAAATAATAAAATAACAGTTGTAAATTTAAAAGATAGATGGAAGAAATGAATTTATATTTCGCGAAAGAAAACAGTAACTGACTTTCAGCAAGAGATTTCTAGACGAGTACGTTCTGCCACACCGGCTCGGATTTGTGCGATGTTACCAGAGATACTCAATGAGCGGATCAATCCTTTGTTAGCTCGTATACCACAATCAGTTTCCTTTATACAGATAGCAAACTTTTTCACACAATTTCTTGGAGGATCAATACCAGCTCATGTTAGTGATTGAATATTTTGCATTGGAATAAATAACATTTTCAACTTTGAAAAAGAAAAGAAAAGCTGATAGTGAGAAAGCAAGTACACTGAAATGGAAAGCTAAAAAAGATGTCCGTCCAAGATTCGAATCATTCAAAGCTGAATTTTTAGGATGACAACTGATAAAATAACAGTTAAATGAAGGAATCAGATATATTAGATCAATAAATGGTAGTGTTTCATGTTTAAATAGGAAAGTAAAGCAATAAGAAAAATTGGAGTTATTTTTACAACAAATTAATGCAACTCAAAGACGAGGTCATAAAATTTTTTCAGGATGAGGTGCAGATAATTCAATTTTTTTTTACTCATATTTTGACTTAATTTGGCAGCTTCAGTTTTTAAGTTTGCACATTACGAAAAAATTAGATATCAGATTTCGCATTGTACTCGAAATGTAAAATGTATGATACGTGTAAAGCGAAGTAGTATGTTTTAAATACAAGAGAAAGAGATATAAACAAAAATCATTTTTCACTATTAATATTTCAGTGTCGCTCACCACAGTGTCAAGCACGTCTAACAACGACAAAATTACCTTGGGGTGCTTCACCGCCAAGAAATCTGCCATCGCCGTCATTCAACCATGCTATCGGTGGAATTACAGGCTCTAAGAACCGTAATGTCAAGGCTGCAGCTTCTACTCCAACCAATGTAGTTGCGCAACGAATACAACCAAAGTTCCAAAGCAATAGGAGAACAAAAAGGGCGCAATTATTTGGAACTGATCGTAACAGACGAGTTGATAATGGAACTGTAAAATCTTTCGCTGGCAATGGGTTAGCGGTGGGAGATAACGCACAGTTTTTCAATCAATCAACGTCAAAGGTGTGATATTTGTTTAATTTATATAAATTTAATTTATATGAACTAAGGATGAGTATCCATTTGTTTAGAAATGTCCTTCCTTTTCAGATTTAGTTCATCTATTAATAGCAAGCTCACTTTATTTTTGTTAACAAATATTAGATATTTCAATGTTTAATTCGCTTTTAGATATAAAAACAGACGATTGCGGGTACATTTATTTGCAAATTAAGTTTTTGGAGAAACAAAGTAAGCAAAATGATAAGGCGCGGACTTTGAAATTATTCCAAAAATATAATTGCACCGATTTGCTTTTCAGATTCACAGTACTCCTGCGCTTTCTTTTGCAAAAAAGAAACCAGGAGTAGCCGGATTTGAAAGTTTGTCGTCAAAAACTGTCCATCCATCCAAACAGCGATCACAGCAAACTGTTGTACGTTCCTCAGTGTCGCCTGATTTGTACGCTCAACAATTACGGCAGCAGCAATTATGGCAGCAGCGGCAACAAAAAGCAGCTCAGAAATCATCGTTTCATTCAGCATCATTTCCGAACCACAATTCAAAATCAGTTTCAGCTTCTAGACAATACATACCGTCAGCCGATCAATTTAACATGGCAGTGCGTGGTATACCGCTTGTTGGACAGGTCTCCAAAGGATATAATAGATTTCCGGATGGTTACAAATCAAATGGTGTATATCAAGTTATCAGGAATGCTAATAATCTAAGAGGAGGCAGTAGTGATCCATGTATTGGATGTCCTTCTGATGCTTCTAGCGATTTATTTGGTACTATTGACAGTCTTATTAAACAGCAGCTCAACCTGGTACTTTTTATCTCATCTAATATTCTAGCTTCGCTAGCCAGCATAACTTTACCGATAGGTAGGTATAATGAACATGGCGATAATCCATTCAGTTCAATGCAATGGCCTACATCAGTAAAATCATCAGAAAGGAGCTATTATTAATTAAAAGTAAAAGTAAAGATCTGTTATAACTCTATCTCAATTTTCTGATCAGACAGACGTCGACATTACCTATTGTTTCGCTTTAGCAATTCTGTAATGTATCAACCAACTTATATTCGAAAATTACCATAATTTAAAATTTTAATATTTCAAATTCTTTTGTAGCAGAAAGTGGCAAATCTAGTATTAACGACTCAATTGCTACAATCCTATGCAACATCCTATGATTATAATATAGACTTGAATGGCGAATTCAGTCCTTATGGACGTGGCGGTACTCCGTTCGGCCCATTTCCAATGCAGTGGCCTACATCAGTAGGATCATCAATGATTGAAGTCCTGATTAGCGATTTCACCATCAACTCCCTTCTGTACTGGATGCACAAGTATTTTTTGTAACGTTTTCAACTAAAAGAGCTGCAGCAGATTTAATATGAAAAGGAAAAATATCACGATTTTTCCGATGCATAAATATTAAGTAAATTTTAAAGTATTAAGTAGTATAATAGTTTTTATATCTATTATGACTGTTTGTCTGATACCTTTTGACCCGGGATTTGATAGGTAAGTCTTTTTAGAGCCAACTTTCTAACATTCCGCATTGGACCAGAGATGCCCAGCATTGGAGCATTGTTAACAACAACGTGTGATGTCAGCAACGACTATTCAGGAGTTTGTATATCCGTTCATTTTTTTTAAATAATGAAAAATATTCATTAATCATTCCTTTCCGTAGCCAATAGATCTACTTTACTAACCTAAAAAATCTTTGAATTCAAAATTTCATTGGAAAGTAAATCACACAATCATGATCTGCATGGATAATTAGTAAAGATATGTACTACTGTATTTCCAACTCATTTTCATATATTTGTATCAGCTCACATTCAAATAATTGAAATTGGTGGAAATATTGCAGGAAGAGCTCGAGAACAAAGCAATATTATTTCGGCTGTTACGTTTGAGTCAACTTCGTCGTCGTTATATTTATCAGCAACGTAGCAAGCGTCAAGCGATTATCAATGGTGATTCGAGTAATAATAATCTGGGAAGTCTGGGTGATCTGGCTGATCTTGGTATTTGTTTGGGTGACATCATACCAGCCATCAGAGAGAAATACCCGAACAGGACACTAGCGCTTTTAATACATTCAGCACGAGCACCTTCAATGAAGATTAGTAGACGTAGTGGAGGTAATATTTTTGCGCCAATTGGTTTTACATATGAATCCTTCCAATTTTCAATTTCCAAAAACTTCAAAATTCTGGCTTACTTTCAGGCAGTATACAACTAGATTTGGTATTATTTGTTGACATTTATTTGGATAAGACTAATGTACGAGTTGGTACCATAACAGTGATAGCATTTGTTGATTTAATGGTTCGAATAATGGGTCATCGAATTGTTGCAAATGCATCACTGCCCGTGTTAAGATTGATGGATCGGGATCAAACACTAGGATTACAACAGGAGACATTTGACAATTTGGCCAGTTTAGCTAAAGACATGATTTTAAAGGTATTTCCTGCTAAATTTATGGCACTTCTACATTTACACCTGTTCAGATTGATTGATCCATCATACACTTTTCTTTTTTTAACAACTTTATAGTTCCAAACTCCGATGCTATTGCAGGCAGCTAATCAACAGCTCAGTAGAGGTGTGGAATTATCACTACCAACATCGAGTCTTCCTCTGAATATAATAAATCCACATATCCAACTTCTTGATAATGCCATTCATATCGACAGTGATTTTGTGGTTGCACCATCAGCGATTCATATGCTTTCGTAGAATATTCACAGATGATGTAGTCCTGCTTTTACGAGTATATGTAATCCGGTTTTTTCTCTATATGATTTTAATTTTTCCAAGTTCACTATAAAAAATTGCCATATACGCACAAATTCTATTTGAACTTCGGGATCTAATTCAGACAAACTCCTTACAGTCTTACACTTCCAAATTGAGATCGTATTTCAGTCACAGACCTTGCGATTTAAATACATATCAATTCGATGCTTCACCCCAGTACTGCTAGCATTAATGAGGAAGATATGGATTTCCATCCCGCATTTTCACTTGTAATCCCACGTCTTTTGACTGAACACTTACCTTCGTTAAACAAGTTTATCTGAGTAATTAAGTTTAATAAGGTGGATGGCTTTTCCTGTGCCGCTATTTAAACAGTACCAAACATAAAATTTCGTAGTACTAGAAATCCCAACTCAGGAACTCAGGAATTGCTTCTTAGTGTTTCCTTCGGGATTTTGAAACCCTTAATTCGGAAACTGATTTTATAAAAACCGCCAAGTCTTCTTCGGCAATTTTATCGACCAGGTTCCAAAATGAACCGTAGAACAAAGCACATGAACATGCTGACTGTTGGAGTAGCGACCTGCTCACTAGACGTATATGATACGCAGTGCAACAGCAATCTACATATACAATAATCATTTTTAATTCCGCTGCACAAAAAACATCTTTTTGAAAATCGTAATAACAATTAAAACTCAGAAATCCCAGATATCAGGATTTCTATTCAGAGCAGGAACCACAAATGGACAACAGCCATCATTCAAGCGGTATCATATCTTTGCAGTTTTCCTTTATACTGGACCACTGGCTGGCTGTTCAGTTCGAATAATATACAATCCTCATTCCCGAATATTTCCCACGGAAAACTGAGACACTTTTCACGTCAGTTGTATTTGACAACTCTTTAGTTTCCGGGACCCATGTTTCCTGCCATTTGACCTGTCCTAGTTCAACGATAAATCAAGCCAACTCCCATATCTGTATGTTTCAATGTGAAAGAAATAACAAGGAAAAAAAAAATTTATTCTAAATCATCAAAAAATCGAAAATTGCAAAAAGGTTTTTTTCCAAAATATGTATTTTTGAAATATGAGCAGTGAAATTTCTGCATAATGGTCGAAAAATATTGTAAATCAAGAAAGTTTATCACTGAAAATGTTGCGAAACCGCACAAAAATATTTGATGCGAAAATTAATGATATTTAGCTTTTAATATTATCGCAAACGGCTTTCCAAATGCAAATATTTACTTTTTAAAAATGAGAATTTCAAAATTCATATATAAAAATCAGTTTCCATGACCTCGAAAGGCTTTTTTTTTAAAAAATTTCGTTTTGCGATTTCTTCGCACTATAGTAATTGCCTATTATTACATTCCAAACTCATCACTCAAGCTTCTTTTGGCCTACTATAAAATGAGCTCTTTAAGAGCACACCTGAAAACAGTTGTGTGAAACGTAAATTTAAAACATTCTCGAAAAGTTCTATGCGCAAATTATAACTGAAAACGGTCCCAGATTTACCACGACTATCCGGCACGTTAATGGTGTCATAACTTGAAGGTGTAGCGAACGAACATTTCTTGAAAAATTTATAATATTAGATTACTTATCAGTGGTCAAAATCAACCTTAGATTAGACCTTCACGGAACTCTAACTCACTGACTTCTACCTTTGGCTTTTCAGTGTGTAACTGCTCCAGAAAGAACGCTACAAACATCCAAATTCAAAAATAAAGTACGAACCACAAACAGTACGCTTACTCACACCATTTTTCCTCAAAATAGAAGGATATGATGAAAGTGACAGGAATGTCAATCAAGAAAGCGCAGCCTGGCCGTTACAAGTGAACAGGTAAAGGAGTACAGGCATTCAACAGTCCTAAACACATCATCTCATTCTAAACAACATTTCATTAAAATCTATTTTAACATGTGTAAATGGGAACCGTCCAAAGAAGCTTACAGCCTACCTAATTTGAATTGACGTACACCACACGCCAATCAGAAAGCAGCTGTCACGGAAGACTAGTGCTTCCGTGACTCCATAAGTCCTAGTGTGAACTTATGCTATCCTATAAATATTTCTACAAGTTAACCAAGTAATGCTTACAGAAAAACTAATTACTGAATGAAATACTTAACTACCTAAATGCCTGCACAATTTTGCCACATTTCGACCAGTTGTCTTACTTCTGTTGACAAACACGACATTCCATCACTCCAACTATTTCAGAAAATCTATAATAACTTCTATCTGGGAAGAAACGCAGTCTCAACTTGATTTTCCCATCTAAAACCGGGCAATGCTATATGTCTAATTAACTGATCATTGCAATAAATCGAAATTAACAGAAAAGAAAAACAAACTGAACCAAATCTTTGTTTACTACTATGCTGATTGACATGCCTCGAACTAAAGCTTACAATCTACTGATAAAGTTACTAACAATGAAAATTCATACCCTTACGAAAAAACGACAGAGCATAAAGAGATAGAAGATTACACGTTATATATTGCAATATGCCAACAAAAATTCGAAGCTGTCATTGTTACTCTCCGCTCTCGAAATAACGGTACTGTGTTCAGAGTTACTACCTAGACATATATACGTCTCTGGAATGTCATCAGAACAATGCACTTATCCACCGACTATCTAAAAAATAAACCTTGACGATATTTCTTATAGCATTATAAACTTCCGCACTACCTAATAAATACATCATAGACGACACTAGTATGTCCTAACTAGTTTTATGAAATACTAATTACTACAGTTATGGCTTAGAAAATATCATCTGCTAGGCTTACGGAATCAAGTCCTAAAATATCTCACATTTATTCCAAATTAAGTTTCAATTTGTAAAAACATTTCTAGTACGAATCTTCATATCGCTGTGTGCCACTTCAAGTACATGAAACATCAGTATAGTCAAAGATCTCAAAATCAGTAAAAAAAGTCCGCGGAAATCCGTGAAGTAGCTTCTAAAATTATCCTAAATTAGCACACCAGTATTTTTGCAACAAGACCAGATTATGTACAGATCTATTAATACGCAGATCCTTATGGTTCTCTAAACTTAGTATCCACTAGCACTTGCGTAATCCCTAGCCAAGTGAATAAATAACCAGAAGACAATGAAGATAAAATTTCGAAAAATAACTTATCTCGAATTATACTTGCCCGCATCAGTTAAGAACAACACATAAGAACTGAGATCGATGTGAAACTCGACTTTAGACAGTCCAACAAAGGAATCTTTTGATCCATTTAGATCTGCTCTTTTATATGCTTCCTCTTGTACGGTATTCAAGAAATTGGTAACTCAAAATTCCAAGACCATTATCTGCAGTTATTATTTTGAAACAAACTAAAATAGCTCCTTTTAATTCCTTTTTGAATAAATTCATCAAATTACTCACCATGTATTCACCTACTTTTTTAAAACAATTATGGCGTAACTTCCATGCTTAGCCAGTTGCAAACATATCAGAAAACTCCAAACAAACAGCAACACGAGCAACTGTAATGCCCAAAACCTGATAGTTGCAGAATCTTGAAACCATCCATGCAAAACACCAGAATAAAACCAGAATTACAACGTCCGTACTACTACCACTCTTCTTTTTTCGCTAAATGAATCAAACAAAAAACGATAAAAAGACAGGTTATCCTTTGTTTAATAAGCTTGACACTCATCTTTTGTTTAATAAACTTGACACTCTGTCTAGGCAGTATTTTGCTGTCAATAATTCCCTGATGGGAACTTTTCTTTTACAGTGATACATAAGTTCAAATCTATTGCCTTCTAGCGTCCCACTAGTTCTGAATTGAAAATGAGTGTAAACCAATCTTTCTCATTCGAATCTTGAGTTCAAATCAATGATGGTTTGCTGACAGTACGAGCGTCCCATTCTAGAAGTTTCATTGCACAAAATTCTGCATGCTGCACGTAAAACAAGTTGGTGAACGCATTATCTGTTTCGAATATTATACCGCTAAGTCTTTGCAATCCTGTCTTCAAATTATTAAGCCAAACACGCCAGGTGAAAAATCCATACGAAATTTACACAGCTTGAACTCTGCCAACAGTAGGATCAAGACGAAGCTGATGCAAAGACACACACTACCTGACCGTTACAATCCTGATACTGAACTCTGTTACTCTAATCCAAAATCTGAGCTCATAAATTCGTCACGTCGACTACTGAGTAACAACTTCGCTGCAATATGCTGCAATGTCATCTGAATATCTTTTTTTACATCTAAAACGAGCAATTACCCGTATTTTTACGTATAACACGAGCGGTTATCTGTTTTTTTTACATTTAACACGAGCAGTTATCCGTATTTTTACATCTAACACGAACAGTTGTCCGTATTTTTCGCGTCACTCGAACAAATTGTATTACAAATAAGTCTAAATGAATGCTCACAATACCAGCAAAATTTGTTGCGCATTTTTTGTAAGCTTGCCAGAATTCGGACAATAGACCGGACAATCGATAGTTATACATCACTGTCCAAATTCTCAGCCCGTGCCCACCAAGCCTTCATATAAATATCATTAATTTTCTCTTGTTTAAATTACTTGTATAGCCTGTCTATTCCCATAATCCACTAATTCCGCAAGGTATCTTACCATAATAAAGAAATTTATCTAATCCTCCATCCCGAAAACAACACTGGATAGACCCACGGACCAACATGTTTAGTTTCCAAATTTACGAGGATATTGAATGGCAATGAGAATACTTCCCGTTATCTGTAAGACCACAAACAAATAGCTCGTTCAAAATTTAGTAGTCTTCACGACGCGATATCCCGCAGTCATTACATCTTCCAATCAACTTTGCATATAACAATCGGATATTACATCCCATTTCAAAATATACCCCGAAAAATTTTTATCATTACATCTGGACTCTCTAAGAGCATCATTCCTTCCTGTAGCTTGCGACTACCGCCATATTTCATGCTTTTCCACTATCTTTGTCTAGAACTCAAAAGAACAACCACCGTTTTATTGTATTACTACATGTGATGGAAGGTCAATTACTTCTATTACTTACAATTTCTAACAACGATATTATTTTCCAAACACAAACTTATGTGCATATTAAACACTTCTAACGAGCGACCATATGCAAATTACAAATGCTGCTTCTCAGTAAACCTCCAAATAATTTCCGAGTCCAACTGAGAATAGGATTTACGGTACTAAAAATTTATGGCTGCTATTTTAAGATCAATAATACCCACATTAACGAAAAACATTTCGGAGTGGAACGACTCATCACCGCGCCCACTGTGAATTCCCAGAGTTGTTGAACTTTTCCTATTCCTACAAGCTTCCCTCTTGGTAAATGCAGCATTTTCCATCCATCAAGTTTCAAAATAAGTATTGACTTCTTTCGCAAGTTTTTCAAAACAGGATACCCCAGCTGTTCTATTCGGTCTTGACTCAAACTTCGTAACGTAACAGATCTCTCGGGTGTTTCTGTGCCTCACTGCTCCACGGTGACGCTACATAATTACTCAGGGATCGTCTTCAACCCTATCTGAGGATTACTCAATCTCTTCAGTCCTGAAAATCTCCAATTCATTGACGAGTACAGTCATTTGGGATATCCCTTTTCAAAAAAAAATACCCCGTTTCGTACGAGCCTTTTACTGCAGATTCCCAACAAATATGACTCAAAAACCTGTACTTCTAATGACTCAAAATCCAATTAATGGTAGAAGAATGGTTCCACTGTTACTAGAAATTCAAAACTGTAAACCTTAAGGCCCTCAAGACTGGTCCAAATGTTTCAAATCCCAAAACTCTGTGAACCGTTTTCGCGCTAACTGACATTCCATTATTGGCTCTTTAGCACACCTGAAAGCAATATCACTTTCACGTAAGTAACACTTCCGATATATTTCTTCCTATTATACTCATAAGGATAAAACCGATCAGTAGTACGTATAGCTTCACAGCTTTAACAGAAACAACTGCACATTCATCTCCCCGTGTATATTCAGTCCCATTTCAGGTCATCCATCTTGATCTAACCACTCATCATACCCACACCCTACATCCCCTCTCTCCTCAACTAAGAACATACCAAAAAAACTGCCTCACCCTCACCCTCACCACAACCACCATAACCACCCCACAAACACGTACCTCCTCAAGATGAATACGGCATCAGAGATGCCGAAAAGCACATTTATATAGGAACTGACAGCGGGCTGACTCTTCTAGAAAGTTCTGGATGACCCGCCTACTACGTATCGAATATCTTGTTTTTCAAAATGTGTTTTGTAAAAGAAAGCAAGAGTAAGCAGACGACATAAATGCATAAATAGCATGCAAAATGAGTGAATTAGGTGTTGTGAAATAAGAGAAAAGGAGAGAGACGATGTGATGAATTGAATTGCTGTGAAACTGAGTATCAGCTCATCGATTAGAAGTGTAATATCCTTAACCGATCGATAGGGGCAAATGTTTACGATTCATTTGGAATGATTTGTAGAGTTCATATCGAACAGTTGGTGCTTTTTTGAATTGTGAGAGAGAAACCACCTGACGAACAGCCATGAATCCTCATCAGTACACTGGCAGCTATGAATCCTCATCAGTACACTGGCAGCTATGAATCCTCATCAGCACATCTGGCAGCTTTGAATCCTCATCATTACATCTGGCAGCTATGAATCCTCATCAGTACATCTGGCAGCTATGAATCCTCATCAGTACATCTGGCAGTTATGAATCCTCATCATTACATCTAGCAACTATGAATCCTCATCAGTACAAGAGGGAGAGCAGAGTACTTGCTTTTTTTGTTCAATTTGCGACGCATAAGTAGGATTGTTGGGAACAATTATTCTGCGATTACGACATTAAAAGCGGTAGTGAACAGTAAAAAGTGACACAGTCAGCGCGAGTGTACGTGGGAACATCAAGAAGTGATCAAGAATCCTGACAAGTTAGTTTCGTCGTTACTTACTGGAATAGAACCGAATCGAAAGACGCTCAACGCAATGCCTTTGATATTACTGTTCATCAGGTTGGAGGAAAGATTAAAAAGAGTTCGTCGTGTTCTAAAGAGATGGAAACTGCAAGAACACCCTTGATTTAATTTCTTCTAAAGAATTCTGATGTGAAAAAGCAATTTCATAAAGCGGAAATCAAGAATTATTTTACGTAGTACTTGTAATTGAGACCAGGAATCGATTAGAACAAGTGGTATAGCACTGAGTAGCAGTATAAGCATCAGAATTACCGAAAGTATATGGAAGATGTAAACGCAAATATTACATTGATGAAAATCAATGTAATATTTGCGTTTTTTTTTTTTTTTTTTTTTATTAAAAATTTTGTTCAATTTTTAAAAAAATTTTAAAAAATTTTGTATTAAGTAAGAAGCATTGATTAAAGTTTGTTTTCGAAGTAATAGATGCTATGAATCAAAAAACTAAAGTTGCTAGATGAACATACTTAAACGTTACATTAGTTTGAAACTTTGAGGTGAGTTAGCAGCGAGCCAGATGTCACTGTTAGCTACTTTCTCTAGTTTTTTGTCAGATATCATACGCCTTATTAATTCATGACATAATAAAGAATACAAAAATATAGCTTGAAAAGGAAGAAGCTAAGGTCTCAGCGAAAGGTCAAAACAATCTATAAATTATTTTCAATGTTTTGGTAGGAACATGTAATCTTTAGGTTTTTAGTTTTGCAAATCTTTCAGATATAGTGATTCCGAGGAGTTATTTGTGAAGATTTCGTTATGTTGAATATATGAATCGATGCAGTGTGTACCCGCAAAAAGAGAGTGCACTGCTAGTATGCGAGTTGTTGATGTATTACAAGGTTTTTGAAGTTTTTCTAATCTGCAAATGAAAACATTTGAAGAAATTTGACGTGACGCAATGGCAGTGATTTTTGACGAAGGCTATGCTTTTCAATTGAAAAGGGTTACTGGTAAGAATTGCACATAATTGATCAAGTTCGAGCACGGCAGACTTGCCTACTGAGCTTTGTACGCAAGAATTTGCGAAGATGATCTGTTCAATTCAAAACAAATTTCAAAGTATTAGTGAGGATCGTACAACTTTCCATTAGCACTGCTAATTGTTTTTCCTTTATAAAATAAAAAAAGCGGTCTGATGTATTGGCACAGTGGAATTTGCTAAAGCGATAAACTTTGAACAGCATCTGTCGGATAAGATAGATAGATTTCGTGGGGAAATGCAAAAATTTATCTTTTTATTCTTTTCAAGGGATATGACACAGAACTTTTTTCAATCATCGGAAGGTGATTTATTTAGTATCACAGAGAAGGGGTACAAAATTAACGCTTTCCAGGTCACAGAGTTATTAGAAGAATTCGTTGCTGAGCTATTTTGAAAGGGTTCATCTGGGCACATAGCACTTCGAGCATTTCACACCGTTGGGCATCCATCGCTTTTTCATGTATCGATAGCGGCATCCAGTACCATACTGAAAATCTGGTAAATTACAAAAACAAACATCAGAGTAGTATGCAGTCCAATAACCAGTACAAGGTAGATGGGTAGATGTACGACCAATGGCTATCAGACTCTGGTCCTAATATATGTGGTAACTCAATGCTGCCTCATGCTGGGATTGGGCTAGCGGTCGCCTGTTTACAAAACAGACGCTCTACCGCTGAACTAATAACTGAGCTAATATGATTTTAGATCAAAGAGAGACTACGCTGAAATAAGTGTTAGAAGTTTACTAGCTGTATATATCGGGATTTTTCCAGTCAAGCAAACTTTGGAACTTTGAAATTTTTGGATGTCAGGTTTGCAGTTATATACCTCTTCTTCATATTTTTCCTCATGATTCATTCTATTGCTAACATTTCGATTTGAATTTTATCTGATTCCAACTTCAGTTTCCTTCAAGACTTGATAACGTTGTTAAAAAATATCACAAAGCAAAATCAAATTTCATCCCTTCTCTAACAGAAAGTCACCATCATTTCGTTCGGTGACTTGGCGATCACAGATATAGTATTTTAATGAAAAGACTGTCTAGAAGAAAAAAATCACGGAAAAGAAAAGAAAAAAGACGAATCCTCAAATATGAACGAATTCGGTGTAGAATGACTCCCGAGACTATAGCAGTTTAAAAGAATGGAGTGTTTTAGTATCTTCTTTATTGTGGTGATGAACTATGGACAACAAATGCGCCAAATTCGCGAAAAATTTTGCTGTTTCGGTCTAAAAATGATTGTTCCTGACCATGGAAATATTTGTGCCATCTCGTTTTGTAATGACAGAAAATGAAAATAATCCAGATGGAACATTATTAGTAGAAGTACTGAATGATCTTTTGTATGGTGGATCCGTGAAGCTCTTCTAAATGTAGTTGTGAAATAAGTTCGATATCCAAGTTTCTTGAATATCGGATAGAAAGAAAAATTTATGCATTTTATTGTGATAGATCTGATTTTTGATCAATAGTTTTCTTTCGATCAGAATGAAAACAGTGTTCATTTCTTTATGAATTGTTTTTCAAAGATGTCAGTAACATTACTTACAGAAAAGCTTCTGAAAATCGAAACTCATCACTTTTTTTGATTCCAAAATTCGTCTAGTAAAGCCATAAAATTCCAAGGAAATTTTGACTTTTCAAGCACTCTTTTCAGTGAACGTCAGAAAGTTTAACACAATATGACTAACTGAGTTACGTAAAGTTAGAAGCATAATTATTTATTGACTCAAACTATTGCTTAATTCACATTATATTTTCACCTCATTTTCGTTAGAAATATCTTAGGAAATGTTATTAATGAAAATTCCACAATATTATCCCCAGAATGATAACCGAAGAGATTATCTCTATTCACAATATTCACATATGAAGAAATAACAGTTTCTTTTCATCTCACAACTGTTTCTCGTTATCCTTCGTACTTGTCTTCTCCCAAAATTTATGATCGAATTTATTCCTTGGAAGAAGTGATTCCTCTAGCAAGAAAAAAGAGCAAAAAGACGAGGAAATATGTCTGGCCGAAAATAAGCAATGCTGAGCAAAAGATTGCTACCTTTGACTGTAAGCCACAGAATGTCACTTTGAGCATTAAAAGACAGCAAGGCAGAGTGAAGCCTTCAATAAGATCCCCATTCACCTGCTTTTTCTATCTCTGTTTTTGATTTCAAAAGTAGTTTTATTGATACTTTCAAATTTTGTCGAAACGGACAAATACTCGCAGTTTATTGTTTTCAAGAAGTACTCAAAATGCATAAGAACTGACAAATCGAATTGAATAAAGCAAACATGACAACAATGGAAATGATTTACACTACATTTCACTCTTATAAAATCAACGAAATTCTCTTTATAACTGTTATATGTACGTCCGCTCATTTTTTATCTCCTATTTTATCCTAATATTGCGATTACTACATCAACTGTCTAATCAGGCAATTAGTGCAAAAAAAAATAAATGAAAAATGCAATGCTTCCGAATGTTTAAGTCAAGTAAATAAATGTTTAAAAAAAATTTGTTCCAAATAGGATGATTGATTGTCGTTTCCAAAGCGCTTCTAGAGAATTTTCAAAATTTACTGTAAACAAATGAAGACAGCTTAAAGGGAAGACGCAAAGTTCTTTCTACTTAAACCTCTAAAAATTCCTTTAAGAAAATGGCATAAAAAACATATCCTATAACTGCAAAGGATTATGGTAACTAAAAATAAGGAACATTGTAATTTTATTGACTAATTGGCTAAACATTAACGCATTGAAAGAAACACTTAAAATTCCGAAATTCGTCTAACCAGAAGTGAAAATAATTGAAACGATAATATCTTTTTCATTTCGAAAACAAATAATTCATTGTAATTTTGGATCTACCAAACGCAGAATTTTGATTGATGTTGCGATGTGAATTTCCAGTTCGACCTGTATAAACAGAAACTTCTTCATTGTGAAACCAAGTGCCTCTGCAAAACTCAATTCAAAAATCCGATTTGATTTTACATGCGCATAAAGTTTATCTAAAGAAGCTCTAAAATTTTAGTCGCTAGCATAGGTTTCTAACAGTTGCTTATCATTTAAACGTAAAAATACTTTGGAACCAAAACTACTTGCCTTTACAAAATTAAGCTTAAAAATTTGAAATGATTATCTTGGGAAATTTTTTAAAATTTTCCAGGAAGTACCACTCATTGCATAGTAAAAATTCACATATGGAGCAAAAGCAGTTCACATTAAGAGATGGAACTCGTATATATCATTGGTATTCATCTTCACTAATAGCGTTGCATAAACAAAATGCCACTGTTATACCGAATATCTGGAAAAAAAACTTTTGCACTTTAAACGGTTGTTTAAAATCACTACTTTATTTTATTGTGATACTCAGTGATCTCCAGAGTTTATTTACGAAATTCACTTGCATAATCTGAATAACTTTTATTTCATGGCAACCAAAAAACTCTGAAATTTTTTAAAAGTTTTCCATAAAAAAAAAGTAAAGTGTGGAAATAGATTTCAATTATGTCTTGTTTAGCGATCATCCTAATAAAAACTTGAAATGATTAACTTGAGAAGCACATGCGAAAATTTTGACTGAATTCAGAAAAAGTTTTAAAATTCTTTGTCATGGCGCTTTCTGACGACAAACAGCCTTATGCGACAAACGACAAATATTCAATTTACCTGTATCAATGCAATACTAATTACAGTCCATGCAACAATCTTGAAATGAGTTGATAAGGCCTGCACTGAGTCCTTGATTTTATTATAGCAACCCTATAATGAAATAACGATACAAACATAAGCGGGACCAATTAGTATAAAAAGTAAAATCGCTTCAAACAAATCGTTCAGTTTTCTTTTTTTCAGAATTTTAGGTTCAAATTAAATAGATGTCGAAAATGATTTTGCTCAGTAAAGTTCTGTTATGATGACTTACATCGCCATATCTGGCTATTGTGGGGCAAAATTCCATCAAGGTGCCATCCTTGTTTGGAGGGCAACAAGCTGGCGGGAAATGATGTTTTCGGCCAATTAACTGGTACCAACCGCTTTCGTTGAAATCACCAATTTTTGAATCTACGCCACAGCAAGATTTCTGTAAATCATTTTCTTACATATGGGTAAATTATTTCGCTATGATTAAAAGGTCAGCATAAAAATTTGGGACTGCTATTATCTGGAGATAGGTGCTGATAAGTAAAGCAGATGATAACTAAAAAACATGACCAAATGACCGTAACATTCACTTAGCACACTTTCGAATGTTATCTTATTTGACTTAGTTTTGATTTAACTATTCGCAAAATTAGACTCATTATTCCTATTATGTTATCATCAAATTTACCTCGATCATAATTTTATCCCATGCAGCTTTCATGAACGCTGTATCATCAGACATCCTGCTTGCAGTATCCGTACCGTTGTACAATTTTAACGACGCTTTCAAAATTTGTCGAAAATCTTGTGTGAACTACAGTTCATCAATAAAAAAAACTAGTAGAAAAAAATAGATGGATTAAATAAAGAAGACTGCGTATGAAGGAATGAAGATAAAAGACTTTACACTGAAGTAAAGTCTCTTATCCGAAAAGTTAAAACGACCTGGGAAGAAAATAAATGAACACTTACCATATGACTGTGCATGACAGCATATATTGCAGCTGCTATCTGTATTGCCAGTATAATCATTAAACATGTTGCATACTGTAAAAAACAATCTAAATAGCGACGATAATCATGACTATTGAAAAAGCTACTAGTTCTCCTTCTATATTTTGATCATTTACTCTTTAAAAAATCTTTGGCATATTACAATCGTTTCTTCAGATTTCTGATTTTTGAGTTTTTAGCATCAAAATGAGCGCACAATTTCAATTCTGTTATTCGATAAATTACATAATGCTTCTTGAGAGCACCAACAGTTCGAGTTTCTTCTTGGTATGTCTTTTTGTTTGAGTCATTCAAAAAAACGGGAACTGTCTGAGACAGTTAAACAATAATTATCTCGATGCTGATCGCATGTTTTAGTTTTTTTATACCACTACTTTCTGAAGTCTTGAATTGATACACTTCAACAAATGTTTTGAATGGTTACAGTCTTAATTCATGCATGTATATTGAACTTTCGTTGTTGTTAAAATGAACGGAAACAGTTGTTCTTCACTGATCAGCTCAAAATACAATATTGGTCAGTAAATGTGCAAGAATAACTTACGCAACATAAAAGGAGACGCCATTCTTTGGCTGCTCCACAACATCCCATAAACGACACAACAATGACAACTACACCACCGATAATCAATAGAAATCCAATTTGTCGTACTGCAGCTGGTTTGGATGCCTGTAATTATAAAATCCATGTTTCAAAATATCTAAATTTATATTAGAAAGATGAATTTGAATCATTACATGAACAATAATAATTGAATTTAAATATTGTTATGCCAGACTTAACCTAACTTGCTCTTTGGAGTACTTTTATCTTTCATTCGCACATAATTTCTTTTTGAGATTTTTTACAAATTGATCTCCTTCACTTTCCTCTTTTTTTTCCATTTTCTTTTTCGTCACAGAGATAATAGACAAGTGTGAAAAAGCTTACTTTAGCAACTTCATTTCAACAGATAGGAGAAACAGTTATCATGAACGAACATACCAATTCTCGTAATCCATCATCGGTAACTTGAACTTTTTCACTGGCAACTGCCAAACTATCCACTGCGTATCGATCCAGCACTAACCAGGTGCCAATACCGACACACACCAAACCACATAACTGCAAATATCTTTACTTTATTTTCAGTAAATGAGAATGATTTCTTCTCATTAAGAAAACAGATACTTGCTGACCTGAAATTGAATCGTGTAATAAGATTATTTAAGAACTCAAAATGTAATCAAATATTCAAAATCTGAAAAAGTTACCAAAAAAATCAAATTAAAGACGAAAAGGCAAAATTTAAGACATCTCGCACCGCAACTCAAATTTGCCATTCAGTGTTATTTCAAAACGTCCTTTAAAAGCAGTTGTGCAAGTACGGATTATGAGATTTTCCAGAGATTTGCAAGTTTACTTTAGTTTAATTGCTGTCACTTCTTCCCAATTTTCAGTCGTACAACCTGAATTCAATAGCTTCAGTTATTAAAGTAAGCATAAAGTATTACTTTGAAAATAAATTCTATAAATGTGCGCTTTTTTTATATTGATGTCTTCAATATGACGCGTAATCTGCCATTTTTGGTATATTTATTATTATTAATAGTCATTTTTATTGTTTAAGATATCATGGGAAGTAAACTTTTTGAAAATAATCACTAGACTTCCATATTAAAATTAAACTCTATTCAAATATTGCGATATCTTTTATCCTAAATGCATTCTCAATTCCCAAATAGTGCGAAAATCTAGCAAGAATAACAAAAAAAGAAAATAAATAACAAATTTTGCAGCGTACATTCTCTTACAAACTAAATTTCTGAGATTTAATCACTACATTAAAAATTTTTAAGGCAATAATTCCTCAAGAATGAAGGCCTTTAGGTTGGTGACTCACGGAAAATTTTTTAAAGAGTGAACAGATTTGAATGAAAGATTGCCTAAACTAATTTTTCGATTATAATTTAGGTGATTGGTTGACCTGATTTGATATGCAACCCTCGACTGTTTTTCTTTTCATTATTTGCAATAATCAGAATATGAAAAATACATGAGGTGGAAGAGTTAGGAGAATCATTCATATCAGAACAATATAATGTCTTTCCGTATTAAATGTTTGTATAATGGTTTCGGCAAAATGAAAACTATTCAGAAAAGAAACATGAATTCAATAACTGCTTGACGTTACATTAGCAGGGACTAATTTTTCAGGAAAGCATAACACTGAACAAAACAATCCATCTACTTTTTTATTAATCCTCTCGCATGTATACAACACTCTTTACGGTTTAAAAAATGGAATTAGCTTTTCGGACATATTTTATTAAAATCATTCAAATTTGATTTGATCCGATCAGTTGATCAGTTTCATTCATCAAGTCGAATTTCAGTCTAATTTGACAACATCTAGCTTGTTATAAATATATTATGTATATAATTGTTATAAACATATATATATATATAGCTTGTTATAAACATATTATACATATAATTCAACAGCTAATGAAATAACAGCAATCTACCTGTATTGCTAAACAAGTTAGACCAAAAATAAGAGTTTGTACTGAACTAGAGGACAAATATTACACATTAAAGAGAAATTCCTTACTGCTAAAATGTATTTGAGATTCGAAAAGCTAATGAAACTACTACACACAGGGATTTCATTCAGTAATGATTACTTACTCGTCTAAATGATAGCTGCTATTCATTTTACAAAAACTTTATGATTGCTGGATAGTGCAAAATATAAGCCAGCAAGTTTGAGAAGGTTAAGTTAACACTAAGGAATAGGCCCTATGAATAGTGATGTAAACTTCCATTCAGTATCGATAGCTTCAAAGAACTTTAAAAGCATCTATGAAAATCACACACACACATACACACACCTACACACCCCATACATACACACACGCATACACGCACACATATACAAACGTGTGTATTACCGTGCATACCCATTTAGATGAAATTAGGCATTGCAATTTACAAAAAAGTCTATATTCAGAAAAAATTATTCATTTTTATTTAACCGAATAAGAAACAAGAAAAAAATATTACACCGAACTGAAATCTTTGGTAAAGTAAATCGATTCGGGAGAGATTATTAAAATAAAGCTTTGATCAAGGAGAATTATGTTTATATGTAATCAGTCGTATATGGAAGAAATCGCAATAAAGCTCAAAATAAAAAAGTATGAAACTGAAGTTAAAGTGAAAATAGTTCCTATGAGAAAACTGGATGACTGTGAAGACAGCTTATCAGTACTGATCACTTAGTTATTTGAATATCACAAAGTAAAGCTGATCAGCTGCTTAGTGTGCAAATCGTGCACTGATAAATGAGCATTATGTACTTTCAGATATCTATTTAGCTTGTGATATAACTATTTGTTGATGTGAGTAAGAAGTTTCAATCTGTTGATTTACTCTTACCAAATATATACGATTCTGATACACATTTACACTTTACAATGTGAGAATGTTGTCATCTATGTCATCAAAAAACACCAGAAATATTGTTATTTCACAAAAGTACTTATGATTATGTATAAAGCTATTTAGAAAAAGTAACGTTTAAAGTTGAAAAGCCGTATGCTGTTATCCATTCCATCCTGAAAGTGATTTATTTTTTACACTTTTCTTCGTCCGTAAAAACAGTAGCATTATGAAAGGCTTGGGAAAGAAATTTCTTAGGCCAAGAAGTAGAAAGGAGGGCTTACTGCAATTTTGAATGACAGCTTGATCTGTAAAAAGAATCCGAACGAACTCAACCTAATATTATTAGTTTTAGTTAAGCCAAAAATGAATGTGATTGGAGAAAATTTTTGAAAAACTTTCTCAAAAAAGAAAAAAATTCTTTTTTCCTTGAATTCATTGAAAAATTTGCCAAAAATGAAGATAATTCAAAAAGCTTTGCTTATTCCATGCAACAGTTACTTCGTCCGAACATTTTGTGGAGCATTAATTAAAAAGATTTAAATCAAGAAATAAAGAGCGCAGCGCCAATTCTACTGATCCAACGCGCTTAGTTCTCTCAACTTTAAGAATAAACAAAGTTAATTGTCTTCCACTCATTCTTCTTCTCTCTGTTTCTTCCGAAAGAAAGGTTGAAAAACTCCTATGTTGTTATCTTGACATGTTTTTCATGTACCACAAGGTACAAAGAAATAGTTGTGGGAATGAATAAATAAAAGAAAATAATGGACGGGAAAAGCAGGTTAGTGATGAAAGAATTAGAACGACGTTGGTTGGATAACTGTCAGTAGTTATTATAGTTCATATTCTCCACCGATTTTGTTGCATATTCGAGGATTAAATGAAAATACACAAATGAACTTATCGAATTTTTGTAATGGAATTTTCAATTAATGGTTGGCAAATCATTATTTTTTAATTCAGCAAGAAAACTGATAATTGGGTCTGATCGAATTCAAATCAAACGTTCACTTTCATATCAAAAATTATTTTTTTCAAAGTTATAAAGGTAAACCACTGGACAAATGGGAACTGTCAGTGGCGTAGATTCAGTTAAACTAATATGATACGCAGCTCTCCTCCTTAATCTTCTCTTAATTAGAACTAGGTCTATTGTCACACTTATAATTATCCTGACCTTATTTAGTTCCAAACGTATTTGTTGCCAAGAATACTACTCTAAAGTTATTGCTTACTTCCTACTATTTACCACGAGTTCGCAAAGATCTTTTAGTTGTTTTCAGCTTGTCGTTGCTTACCTCTTTCACTCTTTATTGCGACTCTCTTTCAGTTCAAGTTAGCAGAGGTATACAGTTAGTGCTGTTGATCGCTTTCATGTCTGTGTACTACTACCGCTCTCCAGTGCTTCTCATCAGTGAGAGGAAGGTTGTTCTCTATTTATATAACGAACTCTCATACAGAGAGCAAGTTGTTCAGGTGTAAATTAGTGTAATTGAAAATCCAACATCTTTCTTTGAATGATAAGCATACACAACAGTCAATTGGTAATAGTGCAAGTTAAATTTTCAAGTTAACACATGAAACTTGCTACTGACAGTTTAACTGATGCACGTAAACCATTTATGGTTCGGATGTCATTCAGGTAATACAACATTTTGGAAACACAGAGTTTCATTGTGCAACGAATATATGCTTAATGATAAGCATCTCCAATTACCTACAATTGCTATTAATGAAAGTGACAGCATTTACTAACATACAAATTATTAAATTCATTTTCGAGGAATAAATTTTAAATAACATTAAATCATTAATTGACAGTACTGATAGTATATTCAAAATGTATTTTTTATTAATGCTGTATGAGAGGTATCAGGTTAATGATCCTAAAAGCATCCGATTAATCACCTGAGATTTCAAAAAATTATTCGGTTAGTGAGATATGTTGTACGCATATTTATGGCAAGTTGAAATTTCCACCGAGCACTTATGATTCTGTATTGCGCACTTTTGCATAAAAAGATATTATCATTGTAAGATTTTTCCGAAATTTTTAATAAAAATTGGTATTTCATGGCAAGAAAATATAAATGGTTGACTGTTAAAACAAACTTAGATTAAAAAACCGCGTTAGATTGAGAGAAACCATAAAAATAAAGTTAACATCGCTCTTGTGACGATATTGATTGACAAAAAATTTTCTTGAGCTGGAAAGAAAGAATCCGAGGCACAGTTATGAGCGGATTAGTAATCCAAAAGTGGTAGAGTAAGATGATTATGAAATATAACAAGAAAATAGAACCTTGTCGAGGTCGCATTTTGCAAAAGTTATCAAAATTACAATATGAACCGGTAGGATGTTAATGATGATACTGGCCAACAAAAGACGTTCAAATAAATTATGTATTGATTCAAAATCTACTTCTTTTATGCAAAGTTGAAACAATCAATCAGGAATTTAACTTATTAACTAAAGTACCAAGCGATGCGACAATGTTATCGTTTTGTAAGATTTCAAGAAATGATAAAATTTATGTGAACGTCTGAAATACGGAAACATAAAGTTAGAAACATAACATCGATTCTGTTTAGGTTCTTTTCAAGCAACATGATATGGTCATTTCAAACATTGGATTTTTCCGGTGATACATAATCTATTCTACTATGATGGGAAACATGAATTCCAAGTGACATAAGCCAAAGTTTTTATTTAAAGGCTCTATTCATATCCTTCTGATCCATCTATCGATGTTTATGGTAGACAGATTTGTTACAGTAATAAATGCCTCGTTAAAAAGAACAAATAACATAGCCAAAAAATGGGATTTAAATAACATTTTTATAAAAATAAAGTTGAAACACATGAAAATTTTAGAATCGAAATAATGCACGTACATTATACATACATAATGGACTACTGAGGACACTAGTGGAAATATTTAAGACAGAATGAGTAAGAGTGTCGAAGATAATGTTCCAGCACTCAACATCTAAAATCATTAATAACCGCTCATAAATCTAGGCCGTAGTGCGGTACGCATTGCATGTGGTGGTTGTGAAACCGCTCCATATGGCAGCAAAGACCCATGAGTCACTGGAGCCCCCTGAATAATTGGTGATGGTAAAGGCAGTGCAGCGACATGAGGCTGGAGAAACGGGCCACGCGGAGGAGGTCCACCAAGGAACAACGGTGGCGGTGGCGGAGTACCAATCCAGCCAGGTGGTATGAAAGGAGTTGTTGGCTGTGGTGATGGCGCATCACCGCACAGAAATCGTTGTAATTCCTGTTCGGTGTCTACAATCATTACGAGAAACGGCGATCCCGAGACGTGCTCACCATGCCACTTAACTTCGACCTAAAATTAAAACTTAAACAATTTAAAAGTATAATAAACACTGGAAACAATTCCATCATTGTGCCAAAAGTAACAAACTGGAATAACATCATCTTTAACATCTCTAATCCCAGTCTTCCAAGGGTAACAACATTGAACTCTTCGCTTACCTATCTTTCTATTATATTTTCAATATTCTAACTGCTCAATTTCATTAATCTAAGACTGATAAATGCAACAGAACCTGGTAATCTCCAGGTTCCTTTGGTTCATATTTGCAATGAATTGTTCGTTCCTGCTTTTTTTCTCGCTGCATTTCTACGTTGAATGCTCCCTTTGGTCCTCGAACACGCACAGTGAGCTGTCCTGCTCCAGCACCTTTCGTTTCAACAATGAAATTTGATTTAAATCTGTAATAATTAACTTTTATTAATATTCATCGAATACATTTATGATAAGAAATATGGCTAGAAGACACAAATGTCTACGATAATAAAGAAATTGACAATAAAACTGAGATCATTAAAAAATACTTACGTCGACAGAATTCCATGCTCAATGCCAGGTCCATATACACGAACTTTGGATGCATCTGGCGGATAGGAAACATTAAAAGTAAAAGGACTTCCTGGTACTTGTTCATCTGAATATTTCACAACTGAAACAAGAAAAATAAACATTTCTCAAATGCACTCCGTTCCGGTTTTCCATATTTCCAGTCTAATTGCGGTAGATGAAGCAGAGACTATAAGATCCAGAAATACAGCGTAAAAGAAAGATGCAAGGATATGAACCAAACTTCTTGAAAGTCATTCTCAGTCTGTTCTCAGATTTAAGCATATCGCTGAATGAAAAGCACAAAAACGAATAACTACTACTTGTTATAAGGAAGAAACATGCCTAATGTATGTTTTCCAATTTCAGAAGGTCTGACTGACAGAGTACATGTACCATCCTGAAGACTGTAAAGCTCACAATATGCAAGTTTTGTTGGTCCCATACACTGTGCTGATAGCTGACCTGAAACGAAAATGTGTTTTAAAAATTAAATACAGTGGTAATCAAATATTTCTGACATAACACCGTAACTTAATACTTTCCAGGAGCCTACTACAATAATCCAAATCGTGAATATCACCCGCAGTTGTAAGTGCACATTCTGCTAAAATCAAGCTTCTGAGAGTTCGAATATGCTTTAATTGAGTATGAGTGGAAGTATCTTACGTTATCTTCATTTACTGTTAATATATCATTAAGGAAACAGAAAAATAATAGTACAATAGGTGATAAGCGATATCCGAATGCTTATACAGCAGAGTGCGAGATTTTAATGCAAGATCAATAATTTCTGTCGGATATTAAATTTGAAAGTTCATAAAAAATATACCATATTCATAAGATAGAAAATTTTAAACTTCTATCCCACGCTGAAGCCTTAAATTGCGGATTTTTTTTTGGAACCGCTGTATAACGACTCGAGTAACAAATATTATTGAAGGAAAAAGTTATACCTGGTCCCGCTTTCCTCGTATCAATAACAGTTTTTATATCCTCATTAACGATTCCCATCTTCAATGTGCTCGCATCGATGATGATAGCATCTGCAGCACTCGAATGCAAATCAACCAGCACTCGGAAAGGTGAACCGCGAACATGATATCCATCCCACAACACCTGAATTGAAAATGCAAAATGTTCGTGATAGTCTATCACTGTCTTTCAATCCCCATATATTGACCTGTTATTATTCCTAAACTCTTCAAAATTTTAGGGTTTAAATAAGGAAAAAGTGTCATCAAGCGGTCAGATAACCTTAACTTGCACACCATCAACAACTTCATGTGTGATGAATCCTTCAACGAGAGAATTGGCAGTAATAACAAATATTAAGTTGGTTTGCAAATTTAATTAAACTGAACCTGTAACTCATAGATGCCAGGTATTAATGGTGTGTAGACAGCTTTATAAACATTATTTCCCAGATGAGTTAGGCGTACCGGGATATCCGCTTTTTGTCCAAATAAAGAACATGTTACTTGCCCATCTGAAAAATCTTTTTATGTGGCAATTACTTTTCACCACAGAAAATTTTGAATTTAATTCCTATAATGCACAGATAGCATCAATAATAATAATCTTACAAAAGTTGGAGATAGGAATAGCAGACCTCTAGACACATCTGAGCCATCGATGATAAATTCTGATTGTTCATTATTGGCAGCCCGTATCAAGCCCTCACCTCGCAGCACTACCTTCATATAGTCCGCTCCGTTTCCTTCGTAAGATGAACGATCTCTAAATTTCGATATGTATAGAAATGAAGTGAGTTTAAATTATTTTGTTAAAATTGTTGCCAGAAATTGACAATTCGTCCCAAACTCATTTTATTCACAAGAGCTTTATAAGTAAAGATAATAAATAAACCAAAAAAAATGGATGAAGCTAAACATGCATTATGCTGGAAAACATCAAAAATGCAAAGTCATTCATAAATTAAATTAGAGAAAACAATTTGGAACCAACTTACTCAGGTCGAGATCTTGAGGTACTGTGTGATGTTGCCATAACAGCATTTGTAAATGGTATTGCACGTGAGGTCGAGGGTTGTTCGCCTTCAGCAATCACGTGTAGTGGTTGCGCTTTTTGGACAGCCATGTCAGACCAATAAAGGTAAATGTCGTATTTTCCAGGTTGATGCGGATAATATGTTACACGATATTTGCCATAACCAAGTGACTCGATATTACAACCACTCACTGATTTACCGTCCCAATCACGAACTTCCGCTCGAAGTTTACCTGAGGTTTTTGATTGCAAGAAATCCAAAACTTTTCACTAATTCAGATGAACTTAATAAAGCAAATATAGCCAATAAAACAACCCAACTAAATGATATAATTACAAGTTCTCTATGTTTAAATCAGTCTACAATTAGAATTATTTACTTATGGACACCTTAAAATCCTAGAAATACTCAAACTTTGAATATTTCTGAATTGCAGAAAAGCGACTTACCAGATCCGGCGGCTGTGGCATCAACGTCGATGACGTTTCGCTGCTGTATTGCGAAATGATATATTCCATCTTCATCAGCCAAGTGATCGTTCACAACTACTTTCCGTGGATCAACAACTTCAATCTCGAATGGACTTCCTGAATCGATTTCACTGCCTTGGATCAGCAATCAGCAGCAACAAAAGTTTGAAAGAGGAAATTAGTTAACATTGTCAAAAAAAAATTACCCGAAACAGTTCGATTGTTCTGCTCAATGTTTACCAAATAACGTCCCACTTCTGTTGGTGTAAACGAAATTTCCGTTGTTCCATCCGCATTTTTGTTTGCTATATGTCGAATTTTTGCTTTCGTCGGTCCTATTAAAGATTTAATTGTTCTTAATTTGTTAAAATTTCACTGTAACTCCACTTAATTTAATTCAACACAAGAAAGCGATCGAAAGAATTTTGAAGAATGAAACGGGATCATTCAACTAGCCCAGATATGTAGAACTTCTCGAACAAGCAATGAAATGATTTCATTTAAAAGTTTTAAAAAGAGCATCATATATAGCTTTATAAGTCAAATATTTGTCTCTAATAAGAACTTAAGTTCTAAACAAACCAATGAAGAACAAACTTCATTAGATATAATGAAAAAATAAAAATAAAAACGATACTCAGGAACTCATAAATTTTTATATTCTGAAATACCTCGCACGTCGATTTTTAGATTTCCTTTCATATTTTTCGCATCAAAAATGATGCTCGTTGGACGATCCACTTCTACGGGATGTTCCGTCGCATATCCACGCAAAACTGGTTCACCGTGCTCCTCAACAATTAATGTATGTGGCGTTCCTAAAATGCAAACAGAAAAAATTCTTGTTGTTGCTATCATTTTTGGACCTCAAATAACATCATCACAATATCGTATTAGTTGTTGTCTGAATTTTTCATCCAGAATTTTATTAATTATTACCCAAATTTTTACCATTAACAAGAAAACCAGCCAATTTTGTGAACAATTTATACTGGCCAACTTTGGTTGGGGTGAATTCGAAAACATCATCACCATCAACGACCGCTTGTACGTCTAATCGCACCGATTCATTAGATGGATCAGTTAGTTCCACGGTCAAATCACCACCACCTGCCAGTTGACGGTTCACTAAAAACTTTCAAAATTCTTAAAGTTCTTCAGAAAAACAAGAAAAAAAAATGCTGAGAGAAAAAAAAAAAACAAGAAAATAAAAATTTGCTGAAAGAAAAAAAACCAGTAGCATTTTCCAAAGAGCTTACCGGTAATTAACGCAGGTTGTTTGATAATGAATGGCTCGTTGATACCTTTGATAAAAACTTTCCTTGGATCGACCACTATACATTTGAATGGGCTACCAACTATTGGTGCATTAGCGAATGTTATTTCGATTTGGTGAAGACCTGAAGAAAAAAATCTACATTTCGAAAGACTTGGAGGATGTAAAGATTTGTAGGATCTAAACTTCAGTATAAACTGATTAAGAGTACACCATTTTTCTATATGCTCCTAGTGATTAAAACTATGAGAAGACGATCTGACCTCCTTCTAAAGCGTGACAAATACTAAATAATCAACAGACATATCAGAGATAATTTACTCATAAGCTCAAAGTTAGCGTCATATTTTCAATTTTTCTCTGATAGTTTTAACTATCATTTTACAACTTGTTTGTGAAGAAAGATTAACCGAGTAATCGAAGTAGTCGAAGAGGTCATGACTATGTTTATTTCTATCTATTTAATAGTAGAAAGTAACATGTATACAATTTACAAAGATATATCTAAGTCATAATTTATGGGAAAAGCTTAATGCTCATAAATGACTTACAGGAATCGAACACCAATCAATCAATTTAGAAGATGAGTAATACAAAAGATCGTTAATCTATACACACTTAAATATCAAAACTTAAATATCTAAAAGAGTTGTATTTACTGACCTTGAATACCATCTGGAAGAACTGATAAAAGGATAAATAGGAGATCAGAAAAAAGGAATTTCTTCAAATCAAAAGTATCACTCCCTAATAATATAATCTTATAGTTTTACTTTTTTTTCCATTACTTTTGTGAAAAAGCTACCGATGTTTTCAGGTGTAAATTCGACCCAATAACTATCATCATGTTGCTTATAACACCGAACTGGTAATGGTCTTTCCCTCGAATCTGAAAAAAATCATATGAGCAGACCGAAAGTTAAAGAAGAATGCATGAAATAGTGAACAGCAGCGTGGGCAACACAAACATGTGATACAACATATAATGCAGTGCAACACGAAGTGCTGAACTAAAAACAAAAAAATTTCGTAAAACTTGGTAAAATCTCATAACACGTGAATTTACCAACGATGAGGCATGCACCTGAAATTGATTTATCTTAATAAATATATATTCCGCTTTTTTGCCTGTTTGCATCTTTATTTCTACATTCTTTAATTGATACTGTACAGGAGTAAAACTAAAATTTAAAATTCCACCCATCACCAAATTTGAAAACTTTGACTCCAGTGATGCAGTGATTGATACCGACAACGCATATTGAAACGCAGAAATTGCAAATGCAAAAGTATTTTGAAAACTTCAAGAATAAATTCCGAATTCTAGAAATCCACAACAAAACATATATGCTTCTACTTACTTCCACTTTTTTTTGGTTCATCTTTTCACAAAAATATCCTTCTTGAGAAAGCGGAAATACCTGAAACTATTACATCCAGTTCACCACGTTCGATGTCATTCAGTGAAACTTCAAAACGAGCCGTTTTGCCACGTTGTGCACGTGTCAATGCATCACCACGTGCTCGCACTGATCCTGCATCGCTTACGATGCATTCGTATGGACATTCTGCAATTAATGAGAAAAACGTCTGAATTATAAAGAATCCTAAAAAATTTCATGAAATACAACAGTTTAAAAACTTGTGCATAAAAAAAAATTCTCAAATGAAATTTTTTGTTTTTGCCGCTTGCATGGAATTAATTACTGCTTCGAGCCAAGTAATCTTTTTCTACTATTCTCTGCTAGTTAAATTTCCAAAAGAAAAGGAAAGAATAATCCATATAGAAAATTCTTTTCGTCTTCCCTTTTCGCAAGTCTCATACATAAATATTGTTTTGTAAATGAAATAAAAAAATAAGTGCAAAATGAAAAAGTCATGCAGCATTATTCTGTTACAGGAAAAAAGTAAATCGATTGACTTCGAAAACTGTACCCGGCAAAAGTACTTCATCGATCATCACATCTATCAAATGAAGTCCAACCTGTCGCGGTATAAAGGAACACACATTTAGGCCTCTTTTGATACGTTTCATCACACATGGCACTTCTTTACCTCCACATGTTACTCGTACTACAGCATTCGTGCCACCGGAATTCGACCAATCCACTGAAAGATTATTAAAAATTGTCAGTTTCAAAATCAATTAAATTTCAAGATATTTCTTCCATCTTTTTTTCAATTAAAATTAAACAAGCATTAAGAAACAACACAGCACATTAAAAAAGACTCAACCATTGAAACGCTGTTCGATGCCGATACGATCGTTTTTGAGGCCAATCACTCGCACAGCGCTCAAATCCAATACCGCAATTTTGAAAGGACTTCCTCGGATATGCTCGCCGCCTACCAGCACTGATATACTATGAACACCTTCTGTTTGTGGTGTGAATTCTACTTCAAATATTTCGTCAGGAAGCTTCTTCACCGATACCGGAATTGGATTTCGTTCTGAATCTGAAAGATGAAAAAAATTGAGATATGTATGCTGCACAGAATCGCCGCATATTTCAACCTGAAACTCTTAATGAAGCATATGGAACATTAACAATGCCACATGCATATTTCAACAATACAGCATCCATCCAGAACAATACTTGGACTATAGACAACGAATGGAGAAGACTCTTCATATGAACCACATATTTTGGAGAAATGGTTTAACCAATAAAAATATCTATCACTACTCAGTTAACAATTACTTACAAAGATAGTTGTGAACATTTACTGAATAATTAGAAGTTGAATTTAGGAATGTAAGCTAACCAGTGATGACAACAGACAAGTGCTTTTCGGCATCAGGTTCGATTCGTAAAATCAGTTTAGATGGCCAACCAACCAAAGCTTGTTCAGTCCGATCTATAAGTATAGCACCACAACCGCTTTGGATAACCCGAACATACTGCCGTTCACCGTAAGGCATCTCATCGACGAAAACATCCATAGAATATCGGCCTAGATCACGAAATCTGAAACAAACAAAAAAGAAAAGTGGGAATAACAAATCTAATCTTAACAGTAGCAATCTTTCAATCAGTATTATGCAAATATGTGGGACGGATGGATGAAGTATCCGAAATAAACCTAATGCTGTATACAGAGTACTTCAAAACAAGAATTATGGCGATCAAAAGTCACAGTTTATCAGTTTAGTTATTATTGATGAACTTTTTATCCTTGTTATCTAAAAACTGTACTATCATAGAAAATACTTACGTGCAAAAAACTCGAAAAATTCCATTATTTCCAACTTCGGTTTTTGCTGGTATTAATTCATTTCTGGCATTCTTAACTTCTACTTTTACATCCCTTTGCGCGACTTTACCTATATCCACTAAAAACAAAAAAAAAAGAAAAACCCAAGAATTAAATGTAAGAAAAAAGTGTAAAATATCTTAAAGCATTTTGCCTTCAAAATTAAATTTGCTTTACACTTGTCACTTTGATTCTTTAAAATAATTGTCCGAGATCTTCCTCCCCTTGAATTGGCGCTTTCTTTAATTATCTTTAGACAGCTGCCAATATTTTAAAATAAGGTGAAGGTAACTTACACTCAAAGACAATCTCTCTGCCAGCAAAAACAATCGATGGGATACGGGAAATTTTCGGTGATTCTAAAACTTCCATCACAAATGGCCCAATACCGAGCTTTTGGCCGTCCACAACGATTTCGATTTCATGTTCACCTATACAGTAATAAAAAGATAAAGTAAGCTAACAAGTAAGCCGTATTTTTCTCAAAGCCAAGATTTTCTAACAAAATTTGAGATATTTGATTATAAGCAAGCTGAAAAATCTTTTTCGACGATTGCGTTTTACAGCACAAACGGGGTCTAAGTATTCATTCATTGCACACTGTCAAATCACGTCTAATACAATGTTTACAAAATAGTCTTTAATAAATAACTATGAGAAAAAGCGAGACCTGATGTCAGCGGTCGGAATTGCACATGATATCCATTACAAACTTTTTCCACTTCAACATCCAATTCATGACCATGCGAATCTGAATTTCAGCATTGCTCTGTGCAACACGCCGAAAGCAATCAAATACAGACGAATACGAACAAATGGACAGAAACGGTGCAATTTCACAAATAAAACGATGACAAATTGGATAAGCTTTAAGCAAAAGCATCTAAATCAACTCCGTAAAATGCATTTCCAACAAAGTCGGAGAAACAACAAGAAATTCTACAGTGTTGCTCCTGAAGGCTAATTTTACTTCTGTATAAGAAATCAACTAATTTCATCCTTTTTTTGACGCAAACAAATGCATGAATTATTATCGATACTCAATGATTTCACGAACGTTAAAATTTTCCAGAAATTTTGAAGTCCTAAATTTATCTCCGATTTTGTGAAGTAAGCATCAACAATGTCAGTAACTAACCAGTGACAGCAACATTGCAATCAGTTTCACGCCCGCCTGTATCGATGCTGAAGCCCTTCGTTTGTCCAACCTAACAAAAGAATTATGGATCTAAATAACTAAGTCTGCATAAATCTGTGTTTTCAACTTTTATCATATTTATGGAAATTCAAATTTTGATGGAAGAATTTAAAAACTGGATGACAAAGGTATGCAAGACCTTTTTGAGAGACTCGAAAAAATTTTCGCACTATACCTGTGCTATAGTAAGATCACCAATTAGGCGAATTTCATGTTCCAATCCTACAGTGTTCATCCTTGGTGACATACCCGCAACCAATTGTGATGGTCTTTCTCGCACCGGACAAACCATTGGTGAACCTTAAATTTATGTAACTAAAATGCATGATAACAATCTATTTACTAATAAATTGAATTAAATTTGGCTAGGTCTAGTTTGATAATAAATAATGTCACTCAATGACCTTTGATAAGCCAGAAAAAATGTTTGCGAAAAGAAAAGATTATAATGAAAAGCTTTACAATAATTGGACAACACTGCAGTACTAAAAGCACTTAATGTTTTAAACAATCTGCATTTCAGTACAAAATAAAACAGATAAAAATATTAAACGACTTTCAGTTTGACCGCGGACTTAATAATTAGCAATCAAAATCACCCAAAAACACGCTGAATGAAAGCGCTTACTGCATTATAATATATATATATATGATTATTAATTTTTTCGGTTAATAAATATAGTTGCCTGGAATTGGATCTCCATTGAAACGGACACTTATAAGATGATCTTTGGCTTCTTGTGGTGTGAACGAAACTTTGAATTTTGCTTGTCCTTCTGCCTAAAAGGTAATCAATAAAATATCTGATTAGATTATACGCTTCTTACTCTTCACTTATTTTTCCCATTATTCGAATTCATTCATTCCGACCTTGTCGGCTATTTTCTTTCTCCTCTAATCAATAAAATCAGTTTAAATTGAAGATAACATCCAAACCTGAACGAAATTCGGTACATTTCGATTCTCAACACTGACTATAATTTCCATATTACCAGCTCCAGCTCGAGCAGCATCAATCATGAATGTACAAGGATGCCCAACAACTGCTTCTTCTATGCATGAAAGCTTGGCACATTTTGCATCAAATGCTTTGGAGGTGAACGGTGATCCAGCAATGGGCTTACCGTCGAAGCTTACATCAATCTGAAAATCAAAAACACAAACATTTGAATTTTTGTTCTATTCACGAGGTTTATTAATCTAAATGATAGGAATACTGCACCAACGGTATTGTTCTTTACCATACCATCTGTTAAAAATGAAATATTACAACAAAAGCAATAGAATATGCAACATTAGTAACAAAGCAACAGCACGCCGTAAGCTTAATTTTTTTCATTTTAAATTTCGGAATGACGCATATATTTCGTATATGAAACACTACTCACTTGATGATTTCCGACGTTCTTTGGTGTGTAGGAAATTATATACTTTTTATCCTCCGTATCACTTTTTGATATGCTGACCGGAAGGTTGTTACCTTGCGAATCGATAATGCGTATTTGCGGTAATACATCTTTCATACCTTCGACAGCTATGTAGATCTGTGCTACCTGTCCAACTGGGATTCGTTCCGATCCCGGACCCGAAACTGTTACCGACTGCGCCTTTACCAGGTGACAAACGAAGGGACTGCCTAAATTAATTTGATGTGCCGTAAGAATTAAAAAACCGAAACTGCAAAACCTAATATCTAGTGACTTTACTCAAACAAACAAGCTTGATACTTGAATGAATTGGAAACTAAAAGTCTAAATAATTTGCACAAAACTAGTCCTTATGCCGCTTTCTTCTGCTTAAGAAGATATGAAAAATGAAGGACTTGAGATTGAGATTTACAACTGAAATATTTAGCGGAATCGAGATTTACAACTAAAATAACAACAGCAAAAAAATGTATTATATGACTTAACAGCATACCAGCAAATTCTTCTTGCAAAAAACAGACTTTGCAATTTTGTCATGTTTTGATTTCTAATCCTAATTTAACTAACAAAACTATCATTGTTAAAAAACTGATTTTTGTTAAAAAAAAAAAAACTGATTCAAAAAAAAGTTGGTGAGATCTCACCAACTTCTTTTAATTTTTGCTTCAAATTTTTCCCTTTTTAAGCATCCTTCCAATTTTTTTTTACCTGGCACAGGTTCATTATTGAAACGAACAGATATGGTATGATCAGCAAGTTCTCTAGGTACAAAAGATATATCATAACGATGTTGTCCAAGTGACTGCGCCATCGATGGAATGCGTCCTTCGTTTACTGCCACTTCTAGATTGCCGACACCTGCTTGGCTTGCATCCACTATAAAGCACAAGAAAATCACAATAACCTGGGATATTCTAGTCTCCGTTTCAGTGGGAAACATACTCATTTTAAATATGGTACGAAATCCAGACAGCTTAAAATGCTTTCGCAATGGGTATAGTTTTAGTATACTCTGAATTGCAATAATAGAGCAATTACTCGAAAAATAAAAATATTTTAAATCTTTCATTTCAATTTATCAAAAGCAAACCAATAAAGTGTACTGGCCTATCGACCATGCTGTTTGGAATATCACCAACGTTAATTTTCGCTGGATCATACGCTCTACAAGTGAAGGGACTGCCTTGAACATTGGTCCCTGCATATTTAACTTCAATTTCATGATCACCTGCAACGATGATTTGGTGCAGAATAATAGGAATAAAGAGCAGAACATAATGAAATAAAGGAAATAAAACCTTAAATAAGGTTACGAAGAAATTTGCAGAATAATATCTGAATACTATACAATAAGCAACACGAGCAATATCAAAATAGCTTAACTTGGAAACAATAATCGAACAAATTTGAAAATACGGAATTTTTCAAAGACTTACCCACTTGCGCAGGTGTAAACTCAACTTTCTTGATGCCAGGTTCATGATCAGACATATAACTTTCAAGTTTTTTTTTCTCTGGATCTAAATGTAAATTTCATGATGTCCTGTGCTCGTACAATTTCCGTGCCAACTTTTTTTTCGAGTTCGGAAATTTCGTAAACATTACTGAAGTTCTCCCATCTTCATATTAAAAAATTCGTTTCAAAGTTCATTACCAGCACTTTCCCACTAGATTTTAAAACTTGCCTATCACGGTGACGTCTAGTGGTTCTTCGCCGGCCAGCGTAATAAGGATCTGTGCTGGTCGACCAACCCGACTTAAAGATGGGATTTTGGAGACACTTGTTTTCTTCTCCGTTTGATGCTTCTTTTTTTTTGTTTCTTTTCCCTAGGAAAATAAGGAAACGAATTTTATGTTTTCTCATTGTGCGAAGTGAAAGAACTTCTTTTCATAAGGATAACATACCTTATTCTTTTTTACTGTTTCAGCTAAAAATTTTTCCTCCTTCTCTTTTTTCAAGCGTTCTTTTTCTTCACGTTTTTTCTCTTCTTTTTCCTTTCGCAAATCTTTTTTCTTTCCATCCATCAAGCTGCAATGAATTCTACAATTGTAGCTCATCTTGGCGAAAAAGTCCAAAATATTTCTATAATATTTGTTCGAATAATCAAATATTTGTACCTCATGAAAATATTTTAGAATAACTACGGAATTTCATGTAGAATTTTATTTCGAATTTTTCAATTACAGCATTCTTCATATTGCAAAGATCTTTTATTCTAGTAAACAATCTTGATTTTTTATTTGCAATGTTTCAAGATTTAGTCACGAAATAAGCTTAATTTGATTGATTAAAAATATTGTGAAAAATTCTCACTAATAGCATATATAATAAGAAACAATTATTAGATTATTTCAAAAAAGTTTTAATCTCGGGATTTGTCATTCCTTTAACTCCAAATAAACTGTGTTACTGGATTCGTTATACTCAACCAAAATTTCCTACAAATTTCCCTACAAGTGAAATAAACAGTAGACTAACAATTTAGTTTACCTCCAATATTCTCCAGTAATTGTTTATAACGAAGACAGAGCGATAATTATCTATCAAATCAAAAGAACCGTTAACGATCTATTCATCTTTACAGATCAAAAAATCTTTCATGATATTTAGGTCGTTTTATTTTAGGTCTAAAATTTTAAAACCTTTCCATTCTCTAACTTTCCCTCACATATGCCTTCCAAGTTTCACAAATATGAAAATTTCTCCCACGTTTTACAAGCTTTTTTTGCATCAAATTTTAAAGTATGAAAAGTAAGGCATACAGATTCTCCATCTCTTCGCATGGTTTTTCTTCCAAAATATTCACTTCGAATGGGCTGTCTAAAAATAAAGAGTAAAACAGACTTAATTTCAATTTAGTATTTTAAAAATGAAGTAATTACTCCGGAAATAAAGAAAACAAGTGAAAGAAACTAAGAAAGAAACTATAACGATAGTGCCGATAAATAATTTAGCAATTTGGAAACGTACTTTTGAGGACTTCTTTGTTGAATGTAATGTTGACAGTGTGCATTCCTATAGTGGTAGGATTGAATGTCACCAAAAACTTGGCAGTTCCTGTTTCCAGTTGTGCTACATGGGATGGTATGATAATACCATCGCTATCCTTAATTGCCATTTCAAGATTTCCAAAACCTGCTCGGCCAGCATCAACTATAATGTCATTAGCCTTGTAAAAAAAACAGTGGTTTCATTAGTCCTGTAAAACAAAAAAAAAAAAATGTAAAAAAAAAGTTATATTTGTTTGAAATGACAGAATTTCCCAGGATCGTAAAGAAAATAAAAGACCTCCTTAAGTTCAAAAAATCTTTCCTGGTAAAAAGACAAGATTTACACTTTTTCTTAAACCATCCCATTTGCACCCATTAACTACATCTCTTTAATTTCTGAAATAAATAATATATAACATGAATAAATACTAATATCACAATTTCACGCCTAATTCCATCTATGTTGTTGTTATATACCTATATCTATCTGTTTTTTTATGTTTCGCAGATTCATGCCTAAACATTGCTCGATTTAAGCCTTCATTATGAATTTTAAAGCTAACCGGTGAATTCAACGGTATCATTGATAGCACTTTGCGATGGGATTTCTCCAACAATAATCTCTGATGCATCGTAGACACGGATCGGAAAAGGACACATTGGATGCAACACATCGTTTACGTAAACCATTACCTCAAAAATTGTTAGTTTGTTTCATCTCTAAAGATTCAGGAATTATTTAACTTCAAACATAACTATGGATTAATATCGAACAATCCAAATCCGTTAAAATACGGTGAAGCCTCTTTCATTTCCATGTGAAAAACAAGTTTCAAAATTGAGTGAACAATGAGTTAAATAAAACAATTCCACTAATTTCCTCAGTTCGCTTAGTCAGCTTAAGATCAGAATTACGTATGAGAGAGAAGAAATAAACTACAAGAAAAAAATTTTGTAGTTTGAAAAAACAAAAAAGAAAAAACAAACTAACTACAAAAAAAAACCAAAAGCATTTAGCGTAATTTTCAGCTAGTTGTCAAAGTCATTCACAGATTAGCATAATACTTCGTTTTCATTTAAAAATACCTTATGTGTCCCAACTTCTGTTGGCCGGAATGATATTTCGTAAGAATGACGAGATTTCTTTACTTTTGGTTCAATTTCTTCACGTTCTACAGCTCCTTTCGCTGCTACTGCAAAGATTTCAAAAAAATACATGAAAAAAACAAAAAGTGTAAACTATTCTTCACTTAAATCATACTCAACAAACAACCATGATTACTTTAACGTAAGCAGCATTTTCTTTAAATTGCATCGGGGAGAAAAATTCCTGCATTTTATTATATAATTTCTAACTAATGTCATTTGCAGTTAGCTAATAAAGCCCGACAAATAATTATTTTAACCAATTCAATTTTCTGTTCATCAACAAATATGACTGAATTTCTGAACAATAATATGTACAACTTACACACTACGACAACTTTCAACTGATCATCTTTGCCAAGTTTCAACGATTCAACTTTCACGTCAACATCTTTTCCACGTCGCACTATCTCATGCTTGGATGTTATTTTGGATTTACCAAAATTAAAACCACCTATTTCAATCTCTTTTTTTTCCTTACCCTGCAAGCGAAATATGGGCATTATGTATTAGTGATTGATATGACCATACAACAAATAAATTAAGCACATAGCTGAAATATAAAAAGGAAGGGAAATTAGTTATCAAGCAAAACAAGGGTTTGTCCACTTCAAGAATGTTCATGAAAGAATCATCAAAAATTATCTTAGGCAAATAGACTATAAACATTAAACAGTACGAGAACAAATACTCTAAAGCATAGCATGATGCTTTCTTAAAGTTGCAACATTGCTGTTCGAAGCTTTTTTTTATATACGCTACAATATTTCTGAAAAATTGTTGTCTTTTAATGTTGATATATATATTATAACTCATATTAGCTGCAAAACAAACAAACCTTTCCAAATTTCAGACTAAGTCTGGGAGTTACTCGAGGTGTAGATACGGGTGAAGCACTTGAGGGTTTCGACTGAGACAACTCAAATTCGTCACGGTCTATTGCTTGCATTGATTGCAAGTCGCCTTTTATCTCTTTGCGTGATTCGTCTATCTTTTCCTGCATAACTTTGCTTAGCAAAGATTAAATAAAAAACTTGGAAGACTTAAAAATTCAAATCTGAATTTTCAATTTTCAGCTCTAATCTGTCTGTCAGATAAGGATCAAACAGCGAATTAAAAAATGACTGGAATTAAAGAACACAGATATTTTCATTTGTGATAAAAAAGCGTGAATGCAAAATAATTTCAAAAATATAGCACTTTAATTGTTTTTACTTTAAGAACCATCATGGAATCAGTCACGATAGGCTTCTTGAGGCCTTTAGAAAAGTAATTCCTCCAAGATATCTGCGAAGTGACTGTGTTAAAGATAAAATGAAGCAGAAATAGATAACATTAACCCATAAATTCAAACCACAAAAAACAATTATTCAAATGGTTCCAAAGAGCCTCACAGACCTGCCAAATCTGTGACCAAAGGACTTCAAATTTAGGCAAGACATAATCCAACGAAAGTGAAATAGATTAAGCTGCCAGAAAAACAGAAGTTTATATTTAATATACTGTCTGGCAAATTAAGTAATCTTTACTTAGAATTTGAACAATACCTCGAGTTCTTCCTCATGTCGAATTTTTTGTTCCTGAAGTTTTCGTAGTGTCCGCGGTGTCAGTGTTGCTTCTTCCACAATGTCTGTTATATGATCTTCTCGTTCGCTATATTCAAACTTTCTGGAACAATATAGTGATTCTACAAAAATATAGCAAACAATATATAAAATCATTAAATAAAATATAATCATCGTCGATAGATCTTTGAAAAGCAGTTAAAAAGTTACAATTGAGACAAATATTTTTCTGCATATTATCAGTCAGAAGGTTAATAAATGAAAACCGATAAACAATTTTCTTCGTTATGTCTCAAATTGTCTGATACAGATGTCAGTAACTCATTTAAGTAAAGCAGGCATAGATCTAAAAATTAAAAGAAATGGGAGAAAAAGACAGGTTGAAATTCTAAAATTCCGAATCCCGGAATGCTGTTGAGCAGATGTCAGAAAAATCAAAGCGAATTTCTACTTTGATATTTTAATTGAATAATTTATATAGCTTGTAATGATTGGCAATGTCTATATTTTTTCTCACGGTCCAAATTATCA